>JAEIIG010011390.1:0-29004 GCA_018904695.1 Drosophila parvula | reverse complement strand
GGTTTCGGTTCGATCCACAGCCCACAAAAGAAACCAACAACAAAAACAACAACAACAACCAAGAAACAACAAGAGAAACAAAATAAACAAGCGAAATGTTTGATAAAAAAAACCCCAAGAGATGTTTTTATTTGGCTTTGTTTGTGTCTGCATTTTCGTTCGCTTCCATTTAATTCGATTTGACGTGAGATTTAATTCGGTTCTATTTCGTTTTTTCTTTGTTTTTATTTGTTTTAGAAAGGAAAGTGTCCACAAACAAGCATATGCATATAAAGGTAAACAAAATAATACCTACTAAGTGTTTAAATAGTACTAAATGAATCAAAATATAAATACTGAAAAAAAGAATACATAAAAATTAAAGCCAGCAGCGTAGAGATGGGAGTGGAGACCGCGGCAGCAGCAGCAGCAGCAGCAGAAGAAGAACTAAAGCGAAAGGGAAGGAAACATGAGAAAAAGCCCATTAAATTATTTGTTGAGTATTTTATTAAATAATAATTACGATAATAATTATAAAATTTAAATTGAAAAAAGCAAAAAAAAACGAAAACCAAAAACTGAATCTACATATATATATGTTCGCATATATATACATTTATATATATATAGATATATATATATCGATATATATATATATAAAACAAATTATTTAATAGTTATGCTAAAAAATTATTTAACGTGAAGGATATTAAGAATATTTGCATGCGCCACTGCAGACGAGCGTAGAAAAGAGGGATGGAGATGGATGATGCCACCGTTCCGTTCTCCGAGAAACACCTTCTTCCCAAATCCCAATAGAAGCTCCATCCTTTTCCTTCAACCAAAACACCACCCACCATCCCTCCCCCTTAATACAAGAAATGTCAGGAGGAAACTTAGAAGAAAAGCGCTGGGAGCGTGAAAAGCGAAGAGGTAAATGCGTGGATGAGCAAGCGGAAGATACTAAATCAATAAGTAAACATAAAGATTAATAAATAATAAATTAATTCCAAAAAAAAAAAAAACAAAACATTAAAAAGAAAACAAGAACAAAACAAAAGACAAAAAGCAGAAGAAAAAAGCAACAAAGGATGAAACATTGAAAATAAAAAAATACTAAAATGATTAACATCAACACTTTTTAATGGCAATGGGTTTTTTTGTGTGGATTCTCGCATAAAAATTTTGAATTTGGTAACCTACAGTTTTTTAATCCAAATTCTTTGCTTATTGAAACTTATTTGAGCGAAAAATGTAAGCTTTGCCAAATAAAAAAAAAGCAGCTTTGTCAAACAGTTTTTCGAACGAAATATTGTACATATATTCGCTCACGAAATTCCGTAAGAGATTTCTGTCGCCAGTGCGGCGGTCGGGCGGTGGCCGCATGTGTAATTGTACGCAATTAACACTAAACTAGGGTAAAATTAAATATAAATACGTACAGACATATTGCTATAGAAATTTCGTTTCGTATTGACGGTGGCTACATTGGAAAAAGTCTGAAACCAGTTTTCATGGTATTTCATTTGTTGGCCAGTTGGTACTTTTACTGTTATCGATGATACTTTCTTGTCTACAGGCTTTTTTTTAAATACTGAAATAGTATTTGGTGATTTATTTAAGGGCAGGTATTTTTGATCGCTAGGGTCACACTGTTTCTAGTGAACCTTTTTAATTGCTGAATTTTTTGCACGCACTGCCAAAGAGACATGACTGATCCTAGCAAACTTTCTGTGGCCGTGATCTGTTCCTCGAACATGAATCGTTCAATGGAGGCGCACAACTTCCTGGCCAAGAAGGGCTTCAACGTGCGCTCCTACGGCACCGGCGACCGCGTCAAGCTGCCGGGCATGGCGTTCGACAAGCCGAATGTTTATGAGTTCGGCACTAGCTACGAGGACATCTACCGTGACCTGGAGTCGAAGGACAAGGAGTTGTAAGTTGACAGCACGGCGGACTTTAGCCATCAATATCATTCTGCCTTGTCATCCTCTGCTTTGACAGCTACACACAGAACGGGCTGCTGCACATGCTGGACCGCAACCGGCGTATTAAAAAGGCACCGGAACGCTTTCAAAATACCAAAGAGCAGTTCGACATCATTGTCACTGTGGAGGAGCGCGTGTATGACCTGGTGGTGGTGCACATGGAGTCGATGGAATCGGTGGACAACCGTCCCGTTCACGTTCTAAACGTGGACGTGGTGGACAACGCCGAGGATGCGCTGATGGGCGCATTTCTGATCACAGATATGCTCAACTTGGTAGGAGGCCCGCTCCTTCCCAAAAGAGACCCCTGGCTCACTGGCTCTCTTCTTTCCTTTGCAGTTGGCCAAGTCCACGGATCTGGACAACGACATCGACGAGATGATCCAGGAGTTCGAGGAGCGCCGCAACCGTGTGATCCTGCACTCTGTTCTCTTCTACTGACGACCGACATCCGCTAACAGTACGTGTCCCAACTTTGGCTGAGGCCTTGGTTGGCGGTTAGTAGATGTTGGGTGGGCGGCGGTATCCAGGTGGATCCGCATAGGAATTAATTAATTTGTAAATAGAGAGGGCCATTGAAGCAGGCAACAGAGAACATAACACACAAAACACACACACGACACACGCACGCAGTAACTACACCTGTTGGCCTGACCCATGAATTACATACATACATATGCATGAATACGACAAGTGACAAAAACAATTACAACGCGGCGACGGAGGGCTTAGCGGCACCGGCACCGATGCTCTTTTATATATGTGTGCATGTCCATAATCCTCGTAGAACCAGCAGTCTAGCCGCATCTTTTCCCCCGTCTCGTCTCCTATACACTTGATAATACTTAATCGTTAGTTCCCAATCCCACTTCCATTTCACCCAGCTGGCAACGCTGGCTGCCGATCTGGCTCCCTCCGATCCCCTTCCCACGTATCGCACCGCACCGTCCCTGCTGCCCAAAAACACTTCCATAAACACAAACCAAAACCAGGCAGCAAACGCATGCAGAGAAGAGTCACACATACAGAGGGCCATGTTTACGTTGCGGGCGCGTGTGCGTGTGTGTGAATGAGTGCACAACGGAGAACGAACAGGCAACAGGCAGAGCCAGGGACGGATCGGAATCATAATCGGGGAGTGGGCGCCATCTCGGGGGTGGGGCGTAGCTTTTTTATATTTAATAGTTTAACAAATTGTTTGGACAGGGCCTGATTGGGGCAAACCGATGACCGCTGCGGGCTGTTCTTGGGCTGTACGTTACAAACAATGGCCGAAGACCGCAGCGGAGCAAACTAACAACAAAACAAATTAATACCATATATGTAATAAATTATTATAAAAAAAAGATAAATACAGTTTCTTTTTACTTAGCCGAACAACCTGCTCTCGAAATGGGACACCGAACGTGTTTAAAAAAAGAATTATGTCTGATTTCTCACTAATTTTGTTTGAATTCAAAACAATATTCTTCTGAAAAAGCTGGTTTGTACATAAATGCGTTTTTATTCTGCATGTTTATTTGGTGTAAGCACTTCTTGTCTCCAATCGATTTTTACATTGTACTTGAACGCAATCTGATAAAACGCGGGGCCCGCAAGCCGTCTGAAGCTTGGATCCGCTCCTGGGCCCGATCACAGCAGTCGGTTACAAAGCGTCGTTTTCTTGTTGTTGCCAATGGCAGTGCCGCCGCCGCTTCATGCACGCTTTGTGCGCTCGGCCTGGCGCAGTCAGGGAACGATCGTGCTGGGCTTCATTACTTTGCTTTCGAGGGCTCCGCGACTCCAAACTTAAGCTCCATCCGCTGACCGCCGTAATTACACAGCCGCAGCTACAAGAGCCGAATTGCTTAACGTTAAGCTAACAACGTTTGGCTAGTGAAATCAGCAAATCAAACAACCAATCCTCAAAAAACAGGGTTGCTTGTAAAAAAAAAGAAAACAAAAAAAATCAAATAGTTTTTTTTTCTTGTTTCTCTGTGAGTGCTTCTTCCTCTTCGTTCGACACAGCTAACGGGATTGCGGGACAAGATGGCAACGCAAAAGGAAGGTAAGTGTTTCCAGTGGCCGCATACTTACTGCGATCACCGTGTTCGCTGTGATTGTGACAATGACAGTGACAGGCAACTGTGACCGTGACTGTGACTGTGAGCGCGCGGCGGCGCCCTTCAAAATGTGTTCTTCGCTTGGGGGGTCACCTACAAAAAAAAACGGACGATGGGCGTCTTATCACAAAATGCTCAATCTTCCCGCTCTCACTCCCCAATTATCTACCGATGACGTGTTGTTGTTGTTGTCATTGGCTGTTGGCCAACAATAACAACCACTCAGTTCCCAAGATTAGAGCCCGGCAATAACCTTTCGCGTTGTCCGCTCTCCACTCTCCATTCTCCACTCTCCACTGGCTCCATGGTAATGACATTGGGAGCGCGCCGCGCACATTCTACACGTAAATAATTGGCACACATGCGTGCCGTGCCGTGAAATGCGAGCTGTACCTGTACCTGAACCTGAACCTGAACCAGCGGGGGCTAGCGAAAAGCCTTTCCAAATCACACAAAACCCGCTCGATTTTAATTTATTCAGAGACATGTTTTCATGTCCACATTACCTTGTTCTCTGTCTCCTCCATCGCCCTCTGCCGCTCACCGCGTCTCCTTGCCCCCGTGCCGCCGTCTGTGTCAATGTCAAATTCGATTCGGCCGAGATTATAATTACTGGCCGTGGGCTGTGTGACTCACCATCGGCGGTATCTCCTCGGCGTAGTCATCCTCAGGCCCGGTCAGTTCCCCCCAAAATGCGACTTGGGATCGACCGCGGCCAAAAAGTATGCATTACCCGGAATTTTATTGTAGCCAGTTCAAAATATAGAAATATTCGCGATATGGATGGTTTAATTACAAGAATATTCACCGAAAGCGGGTCTCCCTTGGACTTATTTCTTAATATAATATATATCTTCTGAATCTGAAATAGTATATAAACATGATCGCCTTCAAGGATAATACCCAAAAAATATCCCTTCGTAAGAGATTACATCTTTAGATTATTTAATCTCTTTTTACTTGCTACCCATAGGACATAAGAATAAAAGATGGTTGGCAAATAATAAATGAAATATATTAACAACTAAAGATAAAGGCAGTTCGTTCCCTATTTAGAAAATACTCGAAGCATTCCTATTAGAAGACGGCATCTTTCAAGGTGCCTTTTGTTATCTTTAACACGAAAATCAAGTAACTTGTTGAAACTTAACCTATCCTATCTTGTTCTTGGTAAGCAGACCTAATTGTTTCTTGGATGAGAAGAAAGCAACTCCATTTGGGGAAAAATAATTCCTTTTAATAACAATTTAGTATAAAAAACTGCTCTACTCGATAAAAGCTCTATAAAAGTTCTCAAAACAAGTTTAAAAATCCTAAAATTACGATTTAATTATTTCTGTATAGGTAATTAGGCTTTCACTACAAAAGTAGCTATATATTTAACGCTAGAAACGGCTAGATTTAGCTACAACATAACAATGGGACATCACTAATGCTGTGCTTTAATTTGCCGAGAGCTTTGCCGAAGTCTCACGAATGTTGTTAGCGTGCATGTGTCGGCAGAGCGCCAGCAGAGAAATTCGCTGAATTTCTATATCAAACTAATGTATGTACAAGCATCAAATGGAATTCCAACCCATAAAAACTATACTAGTCATAGTTTTATAAAGAATCACCTCAGTTACAGGCTGAACTTACATGTTCTTCGAAAGTGCGAAAAACGAGACAACAACATGGAAACATGTAATATTTCACAATATCATAACTAGGTTGTTTCTACAGATTAGTACTTGGAAAATCGAATGGATATAAGGCCCAACGATGGTGTCGTAACAACAGAGTATTGAGATCAATCACCTCTCTAACTTTAACGTCTTTGAATGCATTTAGTAGGGATATATTTTATTTTAAAAGTAATGATTTATTAGGGTAACCTTGCAGCACAGGGAAATATTAGAAATAAATAAATAAACCCAATCCAAGAGCTCTCAATTGTAGTAATCCAAACCTAGCTTGCGTGCACAGAACTGAGAATTCATCAGTCAAGTGGTGACTTGACTGGGGGCGATCTGCTGATGCTGCGACTCAAGCACATACTGCAGGGAGGGGCGCGTCATTCCGTAGCCAGATCTCGGATATACGATATACCCCTCCCCCAGTACACCATTACACTGGTACACAATTTGCACTTTGTGCCGACAACGGCAGCGGCGACGTCGCCGTTGACCGCGCCACCGACGTCGCCGCTTACAACTTTTCAAAGTCAAGCACAGCGCAGCAGTTTATTCGCTTTGTGCAACCGCATCGAAAGATACGCGCGCGAGCACACCTGTCGTCCAGCTGTCCAACTAACTGGCTTCCGCCACCAGATCTTCCGACCAATACAACCAATTGCACCCCCCACTGACGGACCAGGTGACCAGGTGACCTCTGGCAGTGTCAGCTACCGGATTTGGTGACTAGTCATTGTGATTAGACAACCGATCCCGGTCGTTATCGAGTGCTTATCTTTGGCTCCATTCCATTCATAAATAGGGTCAACACAAGGCCGCGGCCATTCACTCTTCTCCAGCCACTCCCCAGGCACACTCACTCACTCCAGGTGAGTCCTCCCACAACAGCTTTACAGCTGGTCCCCAGACTGCAGCCCCACGCGGCAAGCGGTTACTTCCCCACGGAGTTAGGGTTGACTCTCAAGGGCAGCATTATTTCAAAACAAAACCATTCGAGCTTGAAAAAGATGTGCGCCTTAAGATTACGATTGAAAGATAATGCCCAAGGTCAAGGTCAAGTGTTTATAAGGGAAAATGGTTCTAAAAGTAAAAGTGTTAATTACTTCAGGGCTGAGGCTGTACAAATACATCTCTGTGCATATGTTTTTTGATATTTTGATTTATTTTTAAGGAAGGAACTGGAAAAATTCCTTGAATATCACAAGAGTACAATATTAAATCTCTTAGATATGTATCTCAACAACATTCTGATTATCGGCGATTGAAAGGCCTCTCGAGTTTTCTAAAAAAAAAAAAACGCCATGAAATTGCACAAATTTTGGTAATGAAACCAAATTATAGAACCTTCTGGGCCTTGGTAGTATTATTTGTACCTGGGACACTCCTTAGTAACCTTAGTAACTTTAGTATCTCGTGGTTTATCCTCAGATCACACCGCCCTGGATCTCATCATCAAGTCGCTCAAGTCCCCGACCATGGTCTGCGAGGGCACCCACTTCGATGGCAAGATACCGCACACGTTCGTCATCTTTGGGGCGTCCGGTGATTTGGCCAAGAAGAAGATCTACCCGACACTGTGGTGGCTCTATCGCGACGATCTGCTCCCGAAGCCGACCAAATTCTGCGGCTATGCTCGATCCAAGCTATCGATCGCTAGCCTCAAGGCCGCCTGCCTGCAGTACATGAAGGTGAGTTGCGGCGTTGCTACTGTCCACAGTCCAAAGATGCTACTTCCGTGTACGCTCTACAGGTGCAGCCCCACGAGCAGGCCAAGTACGAGGAGTTTTGGGCCCTCAATGAGTACGTGGCCGGCAGCTACGATGGCCGAACTGGATTCGAGCTGCTAAACCAGCAGCTGGAGCTGATGGAGAACAAGAACAAGGCGAATCGCATCTTCTACCTGGCCCTACCGCCGAGCGTCTTCGAGGAGGTGACGGTCAACATTAAGCAGATCTGCATGTCCGTCTGGTAAGTAGTCCTTCTCCTCCTTTTCCACTCAACTCTGAACGGATAAATCTTATATTTGCAGCGGCTGGAACCGCGTGATCATCGAGAAACCCTTTGGACGCGACGACTCCTCGTCGCAGGCGCTGAGCGATCACCTGGCTGGTCTGTTCCACGAGGAGCAACTGTACCGTATCGATCACTACCTGGGCAAGGAGATGGTGCAGAACCTAATGACCATTCGCTTTGGCAACAAGATCCTTAGCTCGACGTGGAACCGTGAAAATATCGCCTCCGTGCTGATCACATTCAAGGAGCCCTTCGGCACCCAGGGCCGTGGCGGCTACTTCGACGAGTTCGGCATCATCCGTGATGTGATGCAGAACCATCTGCTGCAGATCCTGTCGCTGGTGGCCATGGAGAAGCCGGTTAGCTGCCATCCGGACGACATACGTGACGAGAAGGTCAAGGTGCTGAAGAGCATCGAGGCCCTTACTCTCGATGATATGGTGTTGGGCCAGTATCTCGGTAATCCGCAGGGCCGCACCGAGGACGAACGCACCGGTTACCTGGACGATCCCACCGTTGACAATGACTCCACGACGCCCACCTACGCCCTCGGCGTGCTGAAGATCAACAACGAACGCTGGCAGGGCGTCCCCTTCATTCTGCGCTGCGGCAAGGCGCTGAACGAGCGCAAGGCAGAGGTGCGCATCCAGTACCAGGATGTGCCCGGCGACATCTTCGAGGGCAGCACGAAGCGGAACGAGCTGGTCATCCGCGTGCAACCGGGCGAGGCGCTGTACTTCAAGATGATGACCAAGAGTCCGGGCATCACGTTCGATATCGAGGAGACGGAGCTGGATCTCACGTACGAGCACCGCTACAAGGACTCCTACCTGCCGGACGCCTACGAGCGACTCATTCTCGATGTCTTTTGCGGCTCCCAAATGCACTTTGTTCGCTCCGACGAGCTGCGCGAAGCGTGGCGCATCTTCACCCCCATCCTGCACAAGATCGAACGCGAACGCGTCAAGCCGATCGCCTACCAGTACGGCTCCCGAGGGCCCAAGCAGGCCGATCGCAAGTGCGAGGAGAATAACTTCAAGTACTCCGGCTCGTACAAGTGGCACGGCGGCAAGCCGACCACGTCCAATCTTTGAGGCGTCCGGGGGATTGGGACTGTGATGGGACTAAGCACGGACGCGAGGTACACTCCTTTCTGTTCTTACATACATATCTCTATGTAATCCTTTGGTTATTTGTAATTTTCTATGGTTTGTACAAGAATGTTTTTTTTATTATTAAATATACAAAATAGCATTTAAGTAAACCAAGGGATTCCATATATAAAGCATTGTTTGCAGTGCTCCCAGTAGGAGCTCTACTGCATGAGACTGTTGCATTAAGAGACGCCACTTACCATCCTCTCGGAACAAACCATGGAATAGGTAATTTTGATGAGATTTTTAGACCAAGTACGGGGTAAGTTTTCTTTAACACATGCCCAGAGCTCGTAGAAAATGGGGTCAACCTTTTTTTCTCTCGCAGAGAGATCGACAAAGAAACATACATATAAGAGACTTTCTTTGTAAATCCGCCTAACTGTATCTGGGAGAGGAAAATGCTAACTTGTTTGGGAGAGGAACTTCCTCGTTCGTAACAGAGAGCGGCGGATGGGAGAGCAAGAGAGAGGCTCTCTCCACCACATTCACCGACACCGCCAGCTTACTCAAGAGAGCTATACCTTGTGTCGCACTTTAACCGAGAGAGAACGGATCGATCAGAATTTCTTTCTTTAATTTAATTTAATTTCTTTCTTTAATTTTGTTTTATTGTGAACAGAAAAACCAAGCATATGAGCTCACATATATTTATAAATTTTCTAGAAGCAAGATAATTCCACCAATAAGAAACTAACCTGATTTGAAAGAAGGAAGCATTATAGCCCCAAAAGGATAGAATTTTAAATCATAAATCATACATAACAATAAAGGAAGGTTGCTTCGTGAAGCCGAAGTTTATTATCGGATCGAAAAACCTTACTCAACCTTACTAGCTCAACCTTACAACCTTTTCTTATCTTCTCATACAAATTTAACGATCTTTTCTAGGAAAGTATTTTAAAATTGAAGATATCGTAGATTATATGCGATTATATGGAAAAATAACCAAGTAACTTATGTACATTTTTATATTCATTTCCTATTCATCATTCGATCGTTCCTATGGTTGCTTTTTGATGCAGTCGTCCGCTCTGTCCCGTTCCGACTTATATCTTAATGGAAAAGAAAACCATCTGTAAAGTTTCAATCAGATAGCTCAAAAAATGAGGGACTAGTTTGAAACGGACAGACAGACGGACAAACGGACACTCGTCTGGTGATGCTGAGGTATAGTATATAGCCTATATACCCTTTTTGAGTTTGATCTGGCCACAATTATAATACCCTGAAAGCGTATAAATAAAAAATCAAAGCGGTTTGTTAATCTGGAAAACGGTTGCATTTAATATAATTACCAAGTAACGTACATATATCCTTAGTCCTAAGATAACGCAACATGATATACTAGGTATAAAAAAAAAACTTACATACATATATAGTATAAAAAGTATAGCAAGTTTTTACAACGTATGTGTATTTATAAGTTTACTCATAAGCACATATTCGAGATAAGTAGACTGTGAGGAAGGAATTGGATGACGTTGGATTGCTTGGATCTCAGCATCGCGGAGGCGGCGGGTTGATGTATCCATCGCTGTCAGGAAACAGTCGTGGTGGAGGCGGAATGACGTAACCGTTGACATTGTTGTTAGAAATCAATCGTGGTTGAGGTGCCATCACATAACCATTGTCGTTAGGAATCACTTGTGGCTGAGGCGGTGCCACATGACCATTCTCGTTAGGAATCAATCGTGACGTCGACGGTAGGACATAGCCATCGCTGTTCAGATTTATTTGTGGCAACGATGGCCTATTCATGCTTTCCATGCGCACATATGACGAGGGCTCCGGTTTCGCTTCTGTGACGACTTCCTCCTCTTCATCCTCCTCCCCCTCGTTTCCCCCATGGAACGTCTGAAGCTCTATAGATACTAAGGGAATATCGTTGCTATAATATGGATTAATATTACTCGGCAGACCCCATTGAGGAGGACTCTCTTCAGGGGCTTTTTGCTCAGAACCTTTCACGTGGTCAAATATAGGCGGCATATCAACTTCGATAGCAGCCATTTCGTTTAGCTTCTTGACTGACAGAACGACCAGGCCAAGCACTAGCAGGGCCCCGATGCCCTCCACGATCCGTGCTACTTGGAAAGTGAATTCATTTCTTTCCTTGTTTTCAACGGCCAGAAGCCGAAGGCTCATGCCGCCACTAACACGGTCACTGTAAGTGGGCGCCAAAGCCATGTCCATCTTGATCATCGAATCGTTAAATGTATATGACGTCCTTTTCCCATCGGGCAACCAGATGCGTTCGATGGGGATGCCGACATTGCAGAACTGGCCGACTTGTTTGGAGGCATCGCACAAGTAGATAGTGTATCCTATCAGCTCTCCGTCGTGCCGGGGCTTAGTCCAGGTGAGCGTGTAGTTTTGGGGGTGGTACTTGAAATTGGTAGCCTGACGATCCGCAACGTCGTTTATCGCGGGCACCCACAGCCAGCTGCTGTTCATCGAGACGCCCATGTTGTTTCGACTCCTAAGGGTAACGTTGGCCGGCTTCTCGATGTCCCAATTTTTTAATGTGGCAGAGCTGCTGTAGCCGTGGCTAGCCTCAGCCTCCTTGGTGCTGGAACAGTGAAGGGGATTACTTTAAGCAACTATCAACGTTAACGATTAATCATCTGAGGGGACTGCGAGGGAGATAGATAGAAGGTTGGCTATGTTTATGATGGGATTGTAATCAAACGTCCACATTGTGAGCTGACGTATCTTCTTTGTTAATCAAACATCCGAACTTTATCCGATCCGGAAACTAAGCGCTGAAGATTTTTTTAAAGGTATTTGGATGTATTTCTTAATAAGTTTCTCTCAGGTTGCAATTTTGAGCCCTCTAATTTATTATCTATCTAATCAAATTAATTTCAGCCTGTCGCTGAAACATTTTTGTGTCCATTTAAGTCCTATGAAATGACTACTCTATATTTTCTATGGTTAGTGGTTGTAGCCCTGATATTTACATAAACTTGAGAGAGTTGTGAACATCGATGTATCCCCCAGCTCTACAGGCATTAATTCTTTAAGAACGCATCAAACTTACTTCTTATCTATTATCTCGAAAGAGGGCCAAAGAGTCTGTAGAAACCAGAGGTACTCGTGCGTCACATATGTACTATGTAGGTACAGTTTTCGAGCACACGACGCTATACACAAAGCATTTTGCACTTTCTTCTTTTAATATTCTTTACCTTCAGTGTGTATTGTATGGACTTTAATTTGGGAAGAGCGAATGGATGATGCGCGTGGGGGAATATGGGAGTATGGGGCATGACTTACCCCTCCAAGTATGCGGTGTACGTCAGGTTCAGCCCGTTGTGATCCACCTTCTCCAGCTGATACCATAAGACGGTTAGCTCTTTGTTGTCCCTGTCGTAGGAGAAGCCGTCGGGCAGAAACTGTGGCGGTCGGGCGGGTACGGTGTCAGCCGTTGTGACAGGATGCTCGGGATAATAATATTCCGACCACAATGAGTTCTCCTCATCAATGTGCATCTTTACACGCGCAGTGAAGTTCTGGTGGCCTTGCGGCGGATGCGGGAAGCAGATGGTATACATCACGTAATCCGTCTGATCGGGTGCGGGCAGTGTGTGGATCACTGGGTCAATCCCAGGCGAGTGGGGCTGCAGCTCCACTACCCACTCCAGGTCCTCATTGTTCAACTCCTGTGCATTGCTCCAAGTCAGGCATGTCTGGTTGTCGTTGATCGTTTTCTGATCTGCCTCATTTGTCGGCCACTCCGGCACATACATGCTGGACCTGGGCATCACGATCTGTTGAGTTTGCGTTCGACCATCACCATTCTGGCCGATAGTCATGTTCAGCGTAAAGGTATTTGTCAGAAACTTATTGGCATACAGCATGCACTCCATCCGTTGTGGGTTATGCGGCTCTGGCACACAGTCGCTCGTGCCGCCACTGCTCACGCTCAGCTGGTAATGGGTTTTGTGCCGAAATTCAATACCCTCGGCCCGACTAAAGCTACAGTTTAGTTTATCGTCGGAATCGAAGCGGCAGCTAAGATCTGTCACGTTAAGCACGGGGAAAACCGTAACCAGGACATGAGCAATCGGTTCACCGTCCCACCAGCACTCGTACTCGTTCTGCACGGTCTCCGTGGCACTCGGCAGCTCGTACTGTACGGTTGTACCATTGTCGATGAACGTCGTGTTTAGTATGCTGCGGTGTAATTGCAACGACAGATCCTTAGCTTCGGTGCCGTCGGTGTCGTTGTCGCACTTGCAGAACACGCGGCCAGTGTCTCCGACAGACCATTTACCGTTGTCAGAAGCCCAGATCCTCAATTGGCACGACGGGAAATCGTCTGCCGTAGCCGTAGTCGTAGGCCGGACTATAAGCAACAGCTTTAGAATCAGCCAGCATGTCCGCCAGACCATCGATTGAGCTTTTGTCGTATAGCGGCTGCTGGATGAGACCGGACTGGGAACTGGGAACTGGGAACGGGGGAAGATTTCGAAACCACTCTCGCTGCTTCTACTTACTCAATTGTTTCGGATTGATACCAGTGAAGTTTGCTCAGGCCGACGACGAACGACGGCTTTAACAACATTTCTAGGAAATGATAAGAGCAGCAGGGCAGGGTGACAGGGGGTCAACGCGTCCGATACTTGCCGGACAATTCGGTTCGGAGTGGCAGTCGCGACTGAACCAATGGAAAGAGAGAGAGCCTGGGTAAGCTGCGAGTCTCGGCGATAAGACCCAATCCCTCGGGAATAAACAGTCTCGTGTTGAGGTTTTTTTTTTTGTTTTAAAATTATCTTTATGTTGGTGTACATACATATGTAGTAGGACATACATTATAGTTATTAATTATCAAATATATTTATTTTTTGTTTATTATTATTATTATTATAAGCTCGATCGGGTCGCATGCCGATGGTTCAAGTTGGGGGGGGGGGTACGTATACAAATACGATATATAAAAAAAATACTACAGCGTTACAAATACTTTCTTCTGTCGACTTCGGTTTTTGTGCCTCACGCAAAGAATACAAAATAAATTACAAACGAAGGACGCGACTCCCTCGTCCGATGAGTTGCCACTAATTACTATAAACAGCTGCCGGGTTTACAGGTTACGAGTTACAGGTTCCAGGTTCCAGGTTCCAGATTCCAGATTCCACATTCCACATTCCGCTGATCCGATGGCATGGCTTGGGTTGGATGCGGCTGCGGTTACGGTATCGGTAACGGTATCAGTTAAGGTAACAGTTACGGGAACGGTAACAGTCACGGTAACGGTTACGGAGAATCGAGATGGGGGTTTTATGCATGAATGGTGAATGGATGGCTGCAAACATTGCAAAGACGGGAAATTGCCGTGCTGTGCGCGCTCCGGACTTGGACTTACAGCACATGCCTGTTGTTGTGGGCCAGAACATTCAGGTCCTGCGGCGTCACATAGCCATTGATTTGGGGTTGAAGACGCGAATGCGCATTTCCGGCTGTTGCGGAACCGGAATTATGCGTCGGCGAGCCCATAGTCGCGGAGAGTGGCTGCTGCTTCATTAGACCAGTGAGCTGCAGCTGCTCCATGGTGGTGTAGCCAATATCGGCCAGCTTGGGCGTGGGTGCAGCCACAACTGGCGGCGGCAGCTGGAGCGGCGGCGTCGGTGGCGGTGGCGAGGCAGCCACAACAGCAGCAGCGGCTGAAAGGGCTCCTCCAGTTGATGGCAGTGGCGCTGCAGCCAGGGGCCTGAGCTTGTGCAGATCCGAGGCCTGCACATAATTGTCCATGTTGAGCAGATGCGCTGGCGGGAAAAAGGTGGAAGCAGCAGCAGCGGCAGCCGAGGCGGAGGAGGGTGCATTAGCGGTGGCCGGAGTATGGGCTAGAATCGAAGGTGGCAGCGGATTGGGACGCGACTGGAGAATGGGGACGGGCACATAGCCGCTGAGCGGCACTCGGGGCAGGGGCGCTGGACCAGCCCAGCTCTTCATCTGGGTGGGCTTTATGTAGCCATTACTACTGCCGCCACCGCTGCTGCTGGTCGCCTCTCTGTCCCTGTTGACCTGACTATCCTGCTGCTCCCGCTCCCGCGATGATTCCTGTTCCCGCTCCCGCTCTCGCTCCGTCTCACTATCGTTCTGTGAACTGTGCAGCAGGCCGTGGTGCATGGACAGGTAGCTGGTGGGCGGTGCCACAGCGCCGCTCATGGGAGCCGTCTCCTGGTGATCGTTAAAGCCATTACGATCCATACCGCCACCGCCACCGGAGGATGAGGCTGTGCGCAAGAGCAGCTTTGAGCTCTCGCTGCCGCAGCTGCTGAAGTCATGCGGCAGATGATCCTGCGGCGTATACTGCGGCGAGTCGTCGACGCGCGTGCAAATAATGCCGCCGCTAACGGATGAGTTTGGGCCGAGATCAAGGCCCAGACCGAGGACCATATCCTTGGGTTTCTTCAGTGTCTCCATGATGCCCTGCGGCAGCTCCAGATCGATGTCCGACATCTTGCGATACTTCTTATACACAAGATAGAAGATGACGCCCAGCACGATAATGGCCACGGTCACCTCGATGGTCTGATACATTGCCTTGACACTGTCTGTGTCCGGCATGCAGATGTATCCGTATGTCCCAAACTCTGACCTGTATAGGTGGTAGGCGGACACGTTGCCGCTGTACTCCAGCCACTGCGCCAGCTCCTCCACACCGAGCGCATCGGTTCGCACTTCGCACGTGGAAAGGGAGGATTGTGTTACCATTTGGAGATTGGCAGCTGCCGCTGTCGCCTCCTCAGGTCCACCCTCGAGCACCTGTGTTGCTGGCTGCCGATGGTCCACGTTGATGGCGCGCACCGCCAGCTGGTAGGGATTGTGGCTGGCGCAGCGTGGCGTTGGCATTACAAAGGAGCGATTTTGCCCCGGAAGGATGGTACTCATCAGGCAGCTGGCATTATTATCGCGCAGCGATACCTCGTAGTAGTCAATGCGTCCGGCTGGAGTCCGGGGCGGATGCCAGTCAAGGCGGGAGGTCTGATCCTTGTTGTTCGTCACCTGAAGCGTTGGCGGCGAGGGAACTGCAAGGATAGAGAGCGATATAGAGATGCCATTAGCTTAAGCTCAAGCTCTAAGAGCAGTGGAAGCAGGAGCAGGAGCCGGACTCACCTCCAATGGCCGTGCGAAAGATCACCACATTGCTGGCCTCCGACGGATAGAGCGTACGCGCCCGCACGCTCACCTCGTAGTGCGTAAAGGCGGTCAGGTTGCCCAGTATATGCGTTATGGGCTTCTCCGTGTTCACCAGCTCATAGATCAAGGCCGCCACCCGGAAACTCTCGGTGACATTGTCGCGCAGCGAACGAAAGGTGCCCTCGTACGAGCGCACCATCCCATTGGCCAGCAGCGGCGGCTTCCAAGACAGCTCCACACTGCCACTGGTCACGCGCAGCAGCTGCAATTCCCGCGGCTGGCTAGGCGCTGCCTCGCCCGTGCGATTAACCAGCTCGTCGCTATATTTGCTTGCCCGCGTCTCCGAGAACATGAGCATCTTGACGCTGTAATCGGTATAGGGAACGAGGTTCTTGATCACATGCTTGTTGGCATACTGATTGAGGATGTCGGTGGTGCAGTTGTCGGGCCGACCCGTCGAGCGCTGGCAATACGTGAGATTGTAGCCCGCCAGGATGACGGGACAGACGCGTTCCGTATTCCAGCTAATCGTCATCATGGTGCTGGTGGTCACATCAATCGAGGGCTCCATTTTGGCCAGATCGTCCGTCTTGTCGCCGCTGCAGATGAGCCAGCGCAGTCCCATGTTGTGCGAACGATAATTGGCCGAAACAGCCATGTTCAGTGTCGGCTGATCCTTGGCCGTGGTGAACATCTGTTGGGTGCTGGCGACCTCGGCGAACCGTATGGATCCCTCGCACTCGGACTGCAGGCCCGGCTTGGGCACGCACCAGAACACAGTGTAGTTGGTTAGCTCCGTCTGATCCTCGGGTGGCTCCCAGCTGAGCGTGTAGCTCTTGTTGGCCGACAGGTACACGCCGCGTATATTCTTCGGCACGCGCTGCTTGAAATCCCGATTGCTAATCGGGCCAATCGACATCCTGGTGGCGTTCACCGACACGCCCTCGCTGTTCTGGCTGCGTATGAGGAAGTCGTGGACGCCGCTCATGTTCCAGTGATCGATCATTGCCGAGCTCGTTTCCACCTTGATCAGGTCGGAATTCCTGCAGGGGAAAGAACAAAACGGAAACGGAAATGGATAAATAATCTGTAGATTATAGACCGGGACTCAAGCCCACAAAGGATTCTATGCGTCTTTTCCTCGGGTGTTATTTCTTTAATAATAATATAATACATAATAAACATTATAATAAAATAATAAATAAATCGAAATACAATAAGAAATTTTCTAAAAAATATGCTCAGAGCAACCGAAGAGCGAAAGAAGTAGGCTGTGCCCTAAACGTATAATGTATTTGTTATTGAAAAACATCGATAAAATTCCTGTCGAATCGAAAAAAAAAAATCTCCAGTTTAGACATAGCATCCGCTTCAAAATTATTCAAATATAATTTTTGGTATTCCATCATAGCAGCGACCGCGCCACAGAAATTGCTATTGCTATTCGTCACAGTTCCAAGAAGTGCACTTGCTGCTCCACATTTTGGTACGTAAACAATTTTGAAGTTTTGGATTAGTATTTGCTTGAAATTCGATCGAGTTCTTGGGAATATGCAGCTTGGATTTTCAGTTCTAGGGTTTTTTCCCCAAGTCTTCAAAACATTCGACATACTTAATGACAAACAATTTATTTTAATTAAAATGAATATATTTACTTAGTTTAATGACCATCGTTGGGGCTAAAGGGGAACTGTGTGCTTATCGCGGATTCAAACTTTATTAAAATCGATGACATTTGAGCTTTAGAATTTAAGTATATTTACTTGGAAATTCAGAATTTTTTATTATTTATTCCGATTCCAGAAATATGTGAGCTCGAAAGGTAATTGGGATTTGGGAATGATGGAAATTCCACTGCTAGGCCTAATCTGCTTATCAGCCAATCATGAGCATGGCAAATAATTAAAATTTACTTTGGAATTTGGAGCACAACACTTGCGCTGGTGGGAAGTTTTTATGTTTATGCGAATGCCTATGATCCGAAACTGACAGTTCGCAGAAGATGGCATGGGGAGAATACTCAGCTACGACCTTATTTTCCACGAACTTCTATCTATCTATTGGGTGATAAGGGATTTATCAAGAAACGGTAAAATCGATACGGACTGGCACTTGTCTCTTGTGAGAATAGTAGGGATTCCGAGTTGGGATTGCTTCAGGCCTAACCCAACTCTCTACTAACTGGGTACCGTTATTTAATAATTTATATTTAGGAAAGCCTGTAAATAGCCTGTTCTTGTGTAAATGTTGCCATAGTGTAAACGATCGATAAATCGAATTGTGTAACGAGACGATACAAGGTTCGACGTCTCCTATACCCTTAATGTAAACATATCTATGTACATTATACGTATTTTCCCCGACATCGATTGGGCCATTGTGCACCCACCCCTCCCCTCCCTCTTCAAGCCCTACTCTCCAGCTATCTTCTCCAGATATGTATGTATCTATAGTTCGATACGATTTGATGCCAATTCCGGCAAAGCGACGGTAACCAGAAACCGAGTTACCGCGAATCCGTTCGTCAAAGACGACGACGCAATCAGACAACAAAAGAGCATATGGACTATATAGAGTACAGGGTATCTGGCAACAGACGGGTTTCCTCCGATTTCGATTTCTCTGGTGCAGTGCATTCGCGCTAAACGCCTCCAACCCCCGCTTCTCGCTTCCCCATTCCCCATTCCTCCATCTGCCCCATCTTCCCATTAATGAACGTGTTTTTGCGTTTGTTTTGCTGCCACTGGTGCTGGTGCTGTTGCTGTTGCTGGTGCCTGTGTGTGTGTACGGCGGCACTTCGGACGAATTTTTATAAATAAACATTTTCAATGGAACCCCACAATGGGAATGCTGCTCTGCTCCCGCTCCGAGCCGCTTTGCGCTCTGCTCGGTGCAAATACTACGCCGTATGGCTGTGTGCCGCGCCGTATTCGCGAGAAATCACCTTTTCGGCGAACTCCCCACCGTCCACCGTCTCAATCTGTGGATGTTGGAGCACACACCGTTCGCCTCCTTCCCCTTGGACATAATACTCACACCAAATTCCCGTTAATGCGGTACTCGCTGATGGTGTACCGAAATTCCGGACCGTTCAGCTCGTGCGGCTCCAGGGGCTCCCAATAGAAGCGCACACCCTCCTCCGAGGAGTCCACGTAGAAGCTGCCGTAGGTGACGCGCGGCGGTCGACGTGGTCGAGCCGGAGCTGTGGCAAAGCTGTAGACGAGCGGTTCGCTCCAGATCGTATTATTCCGATTGCCGCGCACGCGCAGCCGCAACGTATAGTTGTAGCCGGCATAGGGTAGCTCCGTAAGACAGAGTGTGTCCTTGATGGTGGAACTATTGTTACGCCAGTTGGCCCGCTTCAGCGGCTCAAAGTTGTGCGGCGAGACGTGCACCTGCCAGGTCAGGCCGTGGACATAGTTGCTGCGCTGCTTCATCTCCCATGAGAGGCACACGGAGCTCTCGGTGCTGTTGACGAGGGTCAGGTTCTGGCCCGGGCGGGACGGTACCGTTCGCTCAAAATGATTCATCGTTATGGGCTGCATCTGGTCGCCGAGGGCATTGGCCATGTACAGGCGGAAGTAGTAGGTCTCGCTGAAGCGACGGTAGTTGTCGTCGGTGATGTTGCAGATGACCACCGGGGCGGAGTCAAAGTTGCAGTCGACCGAGTTGCTGTACCGCCAGTCATCGTTGACATTGTAGCTGACGTTGTACTTGGTGATCAGCTTGTTCGGCGGCTGGGTGAAGTTGCAGACCATGAACTGAAAGTCGTAGTCGATGCAGTCAAAGTCCCGGATGGGCCGCGGCGGTGTGCCCACGTACACCTTTGAGGTGTTGATCACGTAGTCGCGGCACATGCACATGTACTCGCCCTCCTGCTCCTCGGCGTTCTTGGCGGTGAATAGGACCGTTGTGTTGTTGAGCGTCCGGATATCAGGATGCTGGCGGAACTCCCGCTTGCCGGCCTTGAAGTATAGATCCTCGACGGTGCAGCGCTCCGTGGCATTCGCACCGCGAAAGTATGTCTCGTTGAGGGTGCAGCTGATCGTGAAATTGCCGCCTATGACCTGCTCCACCTTGTCGGGGATAAGCCAGCCGGGATCGACGGTGGCACGGGCCCCTACCTGCAGCAGAAGGAGCAGGGCGAGCAGCTCGAGGGCCTGCGGCACCAGGGGCGCCATGGTCCTTAAACTTCCTTAGTCCGCTCCTGTATTGTGGTATCTTCTCTTCTCTATCTCTATCTCCTCTGTCACCTCACCTCACACTTCGCTCTTCAATCTCCGCTCTTCTCTCTCACACTCCACTCACACACGAACGCACACGCGCGCACCTACACGGCCGCTCTCTCACACTTATACGCACACCTTACTGGCCGTGGCACTTGTTGGCTCTGTATTGGTGGGCAGTTCTCGGAAAACGTTTATACGCTGGGTTCCTGGAAGCAGCTCTAACGCATCTCGCTGCCAAGGTGTGCTGGCTGGGGTTCCTCGTTCGTTCCGAAGTTCGGAGTTCACTGCACACTGTTTAAATTAATTGCAACTAGCTATTTCGGTTGTTGGGTAAAATTGATTTTTTGTCTTTGGATCTGTCTGCAGATTCCTGAGTACGCGTAGGACGGCGATCGCTCTCCTCCCTGCCCCCGCTCGCGTTGCTGTTGCTTTCGTTGGATTTTCTGTTTCTGTTTCGTCGGCAGTGTGACCGGGCACTTATCGGAACTCGATACACGATATGGCCAGGTGCGCGCTGCAGACCAACGGCCGAACGGTCATACTTAGCGCGTTCATTTCACCTGTGCTTCTCAAGTGCAAATCGCATTTAAATCGCTGTTTTTTATTGTAACTGCTGCTATGGCCCCAAACAAGGCGGAAATACGTTTTTGAATGGGCTGCAGTGGCACCTGCTCGACTATACTGCATATCGATATATACATATATCGATAGACATTGTATGTCAGCCCTGGCCTAGGTGTTCACCACTAAATCGAACGTGCGTCTGTGTGTGTGTGTGAGTGAGAAAGTGACGAATTACTTTTCATCAAATGGGAAATAATTTAGTTTGAAAACACGTATATCTATCCAAAACAGCAAAAAAAAAAATCTGTCGTAGACACTCAAACGGACGACAAGCTAAATCGGCGTAGGCAAAGCAAAATCCGTAACCTCGACAATTACACCAGCGAAATGGCGGAAGGCGGCAGTAAGCGCATCAACGTGGTTGTGAAAACGCCAAAGGACAAGAAGACGGTCGAGGTTGATGAAGATTCTGGAATAAAAGATGTGAGTATGACTGGTGGTGGTCGGAGTATCTGCTGTCTGTGGTGGTTGCCCTTGGCCTTTGCTGCTCCTCTTGCGTAGGCAGCACCAGCAGCACCACCAGTTAATTGGTGGTAGGGCTGGCTGGTGGTGGTACAGTGCACTTTGCCTAAGCCGCACCGCCAGCGCCAGCGCCAACGAAAAGGGTGGCAAAGTGCAAAGGGCTTGGGCTGCGTTTGTGTGAGTGTGTGCGCGCGCGCGTATGTGAGTGCGGGACTGTGGGTGTGTGTGTGTGTGTGTGCGTGCCTGCATATCCGCTGAACGAGCGAGATGGAGCGATGGGATCGGATCCTTCTAGAAAGAAATATAAATTAATTAAAATAAATGTCATCTTTGACCCACAGTTCAAAATTCTGGTCGCACAGAAGTTCGAATCGGAGCCGGAACAGCTGGTTCTCATCTTCGCCGGCAAGATAATGAAGGACACGGACACGCTCAAGATGCACAACATTAAGGACAATTTGACGGTGCATCTGGTCATCAAGGCACCGACACGCACTAACGAGCAACCGGCCCGCGCTCCGGCCGATGTCCGTCAGACGCCGTTTGGCCTAAACCAGTTCGGCGGCCTGGCCGGAATGGAGGCGCTGGGCGCCGGCTCTAATACCTTCATGGACCTGCAGGCTCGCATGCAAAACGAAATGTTGGGCAACCGCGACTTGCTCCGCTCGCTAATGGACAATCCGCTGGTGCAGCAGATGATGAACAACCCGGAGACCATGCGCCAGCTGATCACATCGAATCCGCAGATGCAGGACCTGATGCAGCGGAACCCAGAGATCTCGCACATGCTCAACAACCCGGACCTGCTGCGTCAGACCATGGAGCTGGCCCGCAACCCATCCATGCTGCAGGAGCTCATGCGCTCGCATGATCGCGCCATGTCCAACCTCGAGTCGGTGCCGGGCGGCTATAGTGCATTGCAGCGCATCTATCGCGACATACAGGAGCCGATGATGAATGCGGCCACCGAGTCCTTTGGCCGTAATCCTTTCGCCGGCCTGGTCGAGGGCGGCGGTGGCGCAACTGCTGCCGGTGTCAATCCGCAGCAGGGAACCGAAAATCGCAACCCTCTGCCAAATCCCTGGGGTGGTGGCGGCGGTAGCTCGGCCACCAATGGCACTGGACACGGAACTGGAGCCGGTGCCGGCGGAAATCGTACCGGCGGTGACCTGCCACCAAATAATGTCATGAACACGCCGGCCATGCAAAGCCTGTTGCAACAGATGGCCGATAATCCGGCGATGATGCAGAACCTGCTAAATGCCCCGTACACGCGCTCCATGATGGAGTCGATGTCACAGGATCCGGAGATGGCGTCGCGCCTGCTCAGCACCAGTCCGCTGCTGTCAAATAACCCGGCTTTGCAGGAGCAGGTGCGCCAAATGATGCCACAGTTCATGTCCCAAATGCAAAATCCGGAGGTCATGAATATGCTGACCAATCCGGAGGCAATGAACGCCATCCTGCAGATCCAGCAGGGTATGGAGCAGCTGCGCAGTGCGGCTCCAAATTTCGTGGGTACTCTGGGCATCCCGCCACCGCCGCCAGGCGTCAACTCCGCCTCGGATCCGGCCAGCGGCGGCGATACTAACAGCACTGGCGGTGGTGCCACCGTCAACAATGTTTCGCCAAACAGCGGCGGCACTAATGCTGCTGGCACTCCGGCAGCCGGTGGCCCCAGCCTGGCTCCAGGCGGCGGTCCCAATGCTCAGCTCTTCAATGACTTCATGATGCGCATGTTGAACGGGATGTCCAACAATGCGGATGGCACGCAGCCGCCGGAGGTGCGCTACCAGTCGCAGCTGGAGCAACTGGCCGCGATGGGCTTTGCCAATAGGGAGGCCAATTTGCAGGGTAAGTTCTGACAGGACATAGCCCCTTTATGATCTCAATCATCTCAATCTTTTGTATTTTTTTCCCAAACAGCTCTGATTGCCACTTTTGGGGACATCAATGCGGCAGTTGAGCGCCTGCTTTCCCTCAACCAGTTGTCCCTGAGTTAACAACGTTAAGCCATTTCCAAATTGTACACACAACCTGTCTATACAACTACGAACTACGAACTATATTTACCACTATATAGCCCTGGAGAACGCGAATGAGAACGAGAATGAGAACTAGAACGAGAATGAGAATGAAAACGAGAACGGGAACGGGTAGGAGAGGAGAGCACAACAACAACAACGACGAGAAAGGGTTGCGGGAACGGGCACGGATAACGGGGTAACTCCAAATCCCATTCCCTCAAACCCCCATTCCCAAAAAACACACACACACTGAACAAATTCCACAAGGTCAGCAGCACAAGGCTGTTGCATCAAGGTAGCTAAGAATCCTTGAAACCTACACGCCTCCAGACCAAAACACCAAATCCCTCCCCCCCCCAGACAAACACACACACACACTTTACAGGAGATCAGAAGAGTAGAGGAGCCTAGGAGTGACAAGAGGATCAGAGAGAGAGAGAGAGTGAGGGATCTAGAAAATAGATCGCATACCAAAGTGTCGGCTAAGTTGCTTGGCTGACATAATTCCCCCTTTTTTTTTTAAGCGTTTCGCACACACAACAAGCAGCAGCACATACACACACACACACTTACCATGCATGGACCCCCCCCCCCAAACGGAGAACTTGATTGTTTTCTAATAAATTTTCGTGCAGCTTGCTCGTTGCTGCTCTCGTTTATCATTGTTAAAAGTAAACTAAAACCATGTGACATCCAGTTGTGCGCTTACTCTCTCCCAGAGGTGACTCTCGCCCAGGGGCGGGTTAATCGGTGCTAGTCGGCTGATTTTCCATCCTTTCTAGCGACTCGCGCAGCTCGAATAGGTTCTTGACATGGACATACATGCAGTAGATATCGCTTGGATGCAGGGGTATAAGTGGAGGAGTTGCCTGTCCTACAGGTGCATTATGAATCTGTGTTTAACCGATATCTTAACCTTAACTTATATTGTGTGCTTATCTATATGTGTATATAGGTATATATATATATGTATGTCTATATATATATATATATAAATGTATATCAAAATATTCCATGGTGTTAAAAAAAAAAAGACGTGAAACTATTTGAAATTCCTTAGTAAAAAAGAAAAAGAGGGAGATAGAGTCAACAAATGAAACCCCCGAAGAGCACTCTTAAACTTTAATCTAAATATAAGCATTACCAAGATTCGTATCCGAGCGGGTCTGGTGGCCCGATCCCTCCTCGGTTGCATCCCCATTTTTGTCACGTTCCATTTCGTGCGCCCCTGTGTCTATATATATATAGATATATATATATACACGATGTATGAGAAATCAATCTTTAACCTGTAAGTACTATATATTACTACTCTCGATCGCGGAGCTTGGGGAAAGTCAGTGGGAGTGGGAGTCAGGAGGTATTGCAGCTAGAGCTGGAGCTGGTGCCCTGGGCGATCGGAGCTATACGTTTATCCGTTTAGTGATGGAAATGAAACTAAGTAATTAAATGTAAATGGTCCCATGTTTTAAAACATAATTAATAAAGCTGCTTTGGTTTTAGATTATAAGCCCCATCTCGAGTTTCATTTCAAATATCTGCGATGGCATGAGGAAGTATGTACTTGGAACCTCTTAACGCTCTCCCCCCCTATTGTAACTGTTCTGCTGGCTCACTCCTCCGATCCTGGCAGAATTGTAAACTTTGTCCCCGTTCCACACTCGATTTGGTTCACTGATGTGTAGGTTTCCCTGCTCCCCTTCGTTCTATCTCTGTCTAAATCGTGTTCCGCTTCCTGTCGATTGGCCTTCGGACGGTGGAAATTAATACCTGACTCATCATTTACTCTTTAAGGCGAAGAAGGAAGACCCGTCGTCCTGCTGTACCCTTTACTTAGAACCATAGAACTATACCTAGGTATTTCCTTCATATACTCGTATAACCTAATCCGCAGTGACGTGGAGAGTTACTGGCCTTGAGTAGCCAGGACATCTTCCTAGCTTTCTCTTCTAGGGCGATTTTGCCTATCATTGAGTTGAGAAGACCAGGAGGATGTCAAGCGTTACCCCGTGAACTTGCAAACCCTATTTTCGAGACATTTTACAACAGGACTCTCCGTAGTTTATCTTTGGGCCTGCCAACACAGGGCAGGGTTTGTTTATTACAGCAACAGTTGCTTGAGTATACAATCGAAAACACATTTAGTATGATATATGTATATTACGGTATATAGTACAGCCTAGGGTTAGGGTTAAGGCACTCTCTCACACAAACTCTGCACTCTCGCAGGCGCACAGGAACACACGCAACGATATCCTACAGCTAGAGATGAAGATGTGGTCATGGTGGGTAGTCAGGATATCAAAGCTCCTCGAAGAAGGCGACGCGCGCCTTGGTGGAGCCGGTCTTCAGCTTCTTGAGAGTGGAGTACTTATTCTCGCCGGCTTTGATCTGCGCCTCGCTGAGTATGTCCAGGTTACTTTGGTTCTCCTCGATCTTGTGCGGTGCAATCTCGGAGCGCAGCGTCTGCAGCTGGTTCTGCACCTGCTTCTTGGACTTGCGCAAATACTCGAGATGGTTGCGCTCCATCTCGTTGGTGATCTGCTCCATTTCGTTGTCCGTGAGTATGAACTCCTTGGGCTCAAAATCGTCGGAGATGCCGCTCGAGTTGTCGCCCTGGGCAAGATAGTGCGATGAGGTGGTGGTCAGCTCGGCCCCGCCGGCGGTCTCCATGTCATTGGTGGAGCTGCTGGTGGTCAATGATGGTGTACTAATTGCACCCGCCATGCTGGATGCCGTGTTGTTGGCCGCGTGCGAGACACTCGAGGCGGTTAGCAAACTGTCCGTGGAGGATTTGCGGCCGCTGTTGAGGAAGTTAAGCAGGCGGGCGGTGGCCTCCCGTTCGGCCATTTTGGCACAGATGAGCTCCTTGCGTAGCTTTTCCGTCTCCGCCTCCCGTTTATCGTTCTCCACGGTCAGCTGGTGGACATAGAAGTCAGCATCGCGTATTTTCTTCTCCAGATCGTGCTTCTCACGCTCAATCTTCATCTGACGCTCGCGGAGCCGGTCCATCTCCGTCTTGAAATGATTGGCCTTGCATTCGGTCAGCTGCATCTGCTCCTCATTAACGCGGCTCTTCTCAAAGTACAGCTCCTTGGTCTCCTCAGAGCGGCGCTAAAAATAAGACCAACAAATTAAAAACTCCACACAGAGATGGCGGGAGAAGAGGAGATCACTTACCAGCGCATCGCTGGCCATGCGCATTTCGTTCTGCAGGTGCTCCAGGCTCTTTTCCAGCTCGTAGCGCTCATGCTCTGCCTTCTCGCGTAGCTTCTTCTCTCTCATAAACTTCTTGCGCTCTATCTGGCGCCGCTGCTTTTCCTCCTTGGCCTGCGCCTTCATCTGCTGGATTTCCATGGTGTCGGGCTTGCGGCGTCGCATATACAAATCATGGTTGCCCTTGCACAGGTCCAGTATCTGGCCAGGAAGGCAGACAATATATTGTCGATTATATCTACCGAGTCTCCGATGTTCAAACTCCCCTTCCAGAGAAACATCAACCACTCACCATCTTGTTTATGTGCAGGTCCTGTGAGTAGAAGATAAAGTTTGATACCTTGGCGTCCACCAGGCGAATGGTGAACTTCTTGTCATCGAAACTGACGTGCCGTATCTCGTTCCACTGGAACGTCGTCTTTGGCGTTAACTTGTCGCGTTCGTCGTAGATGTTCAGGCCCACGGCGGTGACGCCCAGCCACAATTTGGTTTTGTTCTTATTCTAAACGAGAGTGGGTCATAGTCACGGCTCAGGATGCAGTATACAAGACAGGAGACTCACTGTAATAGGAAAGTAGTTAACGCCGTACATGTCCAGGTCCTGGGCGATCTTCAGGTACTCCAGCTCTACCTCATCGCGCGTCATGGGCTCGTGGTCCATGTACCTATCAATCCAATCCAATGAAATCAATTGTGAGTCGGTGTGCAGCTGCACTTACCAGGTCTTAATGCGCACCTCCCACATTTCGGGCGTCATTTGGTACTGGTCGGTCACACCCTTGGGCAGAAGCTCGCCGCCGGCCAGCATGCCGTCCTTGTAGCTCTCGTAATCGTATGGACCGTATTGGACATGCACCGCGTATGAGGCAAGCAGAACAGACGCCTCCGGACGGCAGTAGATGTCCATCGAGAGGATGCTCTGCTTCACCTGCAGGAAGAACAAGTGCTGCGTAATCTCCTGAATCAGCTCCTCGCTGACGTTCTCCGGAAAGAATTTGGCGTAAAAGCTAAACACGTAGACGTTGTTATTAGCATGCAGCTCCACACGCTGATCGCGTACACGCTTATCCATCTTTAGCCAGGAGACATTGCTCCGTGTGTCCACATACTGCAAACCGAAGTACCAGGATTCGCGCAGACCAATAGTGCGGCACACGAGATCAAACAGATCCTGACCGGAGGCGCGCTGTTCCACCTTAAACTCCAGCTCCGAGTCAAAGGTGCTCACCCTCACCGACAATGAGCGGTTCTTCTTCGAGCCGAACGGGCTCATCGCGCCCTCTCTCGATTATGTGATGCTGCGAATGCTCTGCGGGATTGCTATGTTCTTAGTTCCTAAGGATTTGGTAACAGGCCTGGCGCTTGGTTTGGCCTGGCTGAGGGTCTGTGATGTATACTGGATGAGATGATCCCTGCGCCCAGCGTTCAGTGCTGTGATAACTTGTAGCGTGCAGTGGTGACTTGTTGCAGTTGCGACTGCTGCTGCTCCCTATTTCCAGTGGCGCTGTATGGTATGTGTCTGTGTGTGTGGGGGGCCGCTAGTGGTCCGTTTCCTGGCTGCTGCTCCTGCGACCCTCAGTAGTTGCACACTTCCACCTCCACTCGCGCTCGCACATATTGCAGCCAATTGGGTTGCTCGGGACAGTGGCAATGGCGACTCCGGGCTGAAGGTTGAAGGCTGCGGCTGTGAGAGAAAGAAAGAGTAAGTGACCTCGTTCATACGAAGCGCGTATCGCGAACTGTACTCGGTTTGCATACTCGCAGTGCAGCGCGGGGGGCTGGGCCACAGCTCTACAAAATTAGTTGCCAGAAAATATTCAGTGAATCAGTTTTATTTTTACACCCGAGCCAACTCATAAAATATCACGCACTGTATAAACCAAATGTTGGCGAGTTCACGAATAGCGGCGCATAAACGTGGCCGGTGTGACCAGTGGTGGGGTCGAAATAATGACTGAAGCTTATTAATTGTCCAATTTAATTCCACACTAAAGTTGCTAAAGTTATTTGTAAACTAAAACCAAATTCAAATATTCCGAAAAAGTAGCAAACAAGTGCCACAAGTTTTTATTTTTATTTATTAGTATGACCGTTTTATACCGCTGCCAAAAAATACTGAGAGCTACACGGCCTGTATCAATAAGATACGCGCCAAATTCAAAATGTAAAACTCCATGGGCTAAGAATACTCGACAAACCGTTGAATTGTATAAATATTTTAATAATATGATATATATGTAATAAATTTAACAATAATAGCTGGGCATTCCCAGCTTAAATGTGCATGCTTGGCGAAGTCTTGGCTCCATCATGGCAATGCTAAGCTTCCTAGTTTCGAGTTTAGAATGCTTATCACACAAACGCTTGCGCGGAGTTGTCTCCTGCTCC
>JAEIIG010011384.1:0-11538 GCA_018904695.1 Drosophila parvula | reverse complement strand
CTTTCTCCTATCGCGCCTACTAACACCTAACCCTAACAAGCACGTGCTTGGTGTCGCAATTTAAATAAAGTTAATTTAAATTAAAAAAAATACAAATACCTCAAAAGTTTCTTGGCTCGCTGAATTAAAAGCACAAAAATTAAATTATGTCAAAAATGCGTTGTCGCGTTTGCTCCCACATACACACAAAAGCCTCTTACACTTTTGCTTTGTGTATGCAATAAGTTTAAGCTATAAATAGAACAAGCAAATAAATCTGACTCTTTCCCATCTATACTCTTTGGTATAACAGATATAAATGATGTCACCAAATTTGTTAGCTCTAGTTCTGATAGTCTCTGAGATCTGTTTTTTCACACAGACGGATATGGCTATATCGACTCGACTGATGGTGATGCTGATAGAAAGCTTTATCTATTCTGATTGGTTTAGATATTTTCTTTTCACTGTTTGCACTTTAGTTTAAACAATGCCTCATATTAAAAAAAAAATGGGTACAAAACTACTGCACCGAAGAAGGTGTGTCGTACAAGCGATTACCTAAACGCAACAAAGATAGCGTTAAAAATACTGTGTGTAAGTTTGTGTATATACATAAAAGATTGCCCAAAAAGTGGGAGGCCATTCCATAGAAATATTGATTAAATTGATGCAGTGCAATGCATTATTATGAATATAATAATATGTAATGTTAAAGGCGGGACGGTTGAGGAATCAGTATCAAAAATGCAATATGATAAATACTTTTTTATCAAAAACACAATATCTCCAAAATATTTTGGCCAGATCTAGCGTCAGCAAACATTCGTTCAACTTTGTCGTTACTCGTTTGGTCGAATCATTGATCTATTGAACGATATTGGGCCATAGTTAAAAGTAATTTACAAAAAGACGGTTAAGTCTCCAAACTGGCAAGAGTACCTAAGAAAATCCGCTTAAAAATAAAAGGATAAACTTTAAAATTTTGTTTCTTATTAATTTAAAACAATATTTATTTCTGTAAAATTAAAAAAACAAAAAGTACTAATAAAATCGGACAGACAACATGTAAGTTATAAGAGTAACAAAGTGTTCAGTTTCTTTTCGGTACATTCCTTACATACATTCTCGGTTGGCACAAAGCTACTTTTGAGTACCGGGCTTAAAAATAAAATTACTTAAGGACTTCTTTGCGATGTACATACTTGTCTGGATCAACTAGGCTGGCGATGCCTATTAAGATTATACTTCATTGCACATGCTTCCTTCACTATGTGTAAATATATTGTTTTAGTTAAAATGCAACTCAAACAAAAAAAAACTACATCTATACATTATTTGGTTTTCCCGAATGGTCTAAAAGGTCGTGGAAAAGATTCAAAGCTTAAATGTTTTGGTTTACTGTGGGTTCCTGTTTTTTTGTATATACTCGTATGTTACTTGTCTGAAAAATAAATAAGATAAGGTGGAACAGAAGAAAAATGATAGAAAGAAAACACAAAAATGTGGGTCAGAATGTGCACAAGATTTGAAAACATTTAAATGGAGAGCGATTCCGAAAAACAATAATTTTGTTTAATTTTCATTATATTTAATTTTCAGAACGCTTTAATATTCGAAGCTTGAGTATCGGCAGTCGTTAATGATAGAATTAGCTTAGAACCTTATTTATTTTATCCTGATTTATATTTTTCACCATACATTTATTTTGTTTTTCTTTAATTTTGTCTATTTTTATTATCGAGTAGTACCATCGACAATATTGCATGCAATGGAACTGGTTACGATCACACCAACACAAAAGAAGAGGAGGTTTACCAAGACCTGTGCGCACTGCACAGGAAGAGTAAAATTCAGGTAGAATTGAGCTGCCTGTCCGTGCATGAGAGACAAGTCTCTTGGCCTTTGACCGCCCTGATTCATAAACTACCGTCTTCCTCCTCAGACCGCCTCGCCGACAGGCTTGGAGCAGCGCGACTACGTTATTCGGGAGCTGATCGACACAGAGTCCAATTACCTAGACGTTCTGAACGCACTAAAAGCCAAGTTTATGACTCCATTGGAGCGTCATCTCAGCCAGGAAGAGCTTCGTCTCATATTCCCGCGCATCAGAGTAAGTACCAAATTATTTTACTGAATTAGTTCAAGTCCTAACGCCAATTTTGAAACGAGAGAAGCGTCGTGATTTATTTAATTATTATTAGCATTAATTTTTCAAAATACTATTTATACACCCCTCACCCCCATATGGTACAAATGCCGACCGAAAGCGGATGTGAAAACCCCATAAGATATGTACATACCCCGCAGTATGTAACAAATAACATTAAAATCTTTAATGTTATATTTGTGGTGTTAAAAAATAAGGAAGTTACGTAAATTTGCATTACATTTGCATATCACTGTGGATGGCCGTCTAGGTAGTGACGAAGAGCGCCGAGACATACACGCGTATGTAATATGAGTCTAAGATTACCCGATCGTGAAAAGCTATATAGCGGGCAAAAGCAGCAAATCCACAGGAACAGCACAGGGAAACAACAAAAAAAGGGACAACCCCCACCACAACGACCCGGCGCAGTCATGAAGCAGGTAGAATGTGTGCGCGAAGGGACTACACTTCCAAAAAATAAAAAACATCGCGTTTAAAGTTCAGAACTTTCAATTTCTTCAGGCACTTTTCTTTAATTTTCGTGCCCTTCTAAAAAGAACGACTGAAGAACAAATAAGAATTTTTCACTCAGTGTAGAAGTCGCGGCTAACTGCACAATTTATTTTGTTGTGCGTGGCCCAAAATAATGTATTTGTTGTTGCAAACTCGAGATCGCGGGCATCGCGACGCCTATTTTCAATAGGGTTTGTTGTAGCCTTTCTTCATGGATTGCTGGGATTTTCAATAAATAAGATTTGGTCCGCCTTTTCTAAATGCTAACTTTTTCTTGTTTATCTGTCTGCCTGAATTAAATCATTGTGTTAGTGGGCCAAATTGCTTTAAGAGCGCATCTTTCCAGTACTCTTCTAAACTCCAAACTTTTTTACAAATAAAACTATACAAATAACGTAAAATTAAATGAAAACACTGTTATACGCTTTCTCTGTCTTGTTGGTGAGCAGATACCAAAGAGCAAATGAACAAATCTTTTGTCTCACTCGCTTTTGTACCGAGAATCGATTTCAAACGGGGCGGTCTAAAATAAGGATATGAATTAAATAAAATTATTAATTTCTTTCGGAGCAATGCGGAAGAGAAATGCGAATAATGGTTAAAGCCTTTTGGTTTGGGTACCGAATACTTTTTAGTCAAGCACACTATAATGTAGATTTTTAACTTATTTGTGATCCTTTTCATAGACTTACAAAATTGCATCATATCAGGAAAACGCTTTAAAAAATGAATTCAAGACCAAAAATGAGCTCTTGAGCAACGAACGCTCAATGTAACTATGTATTATTTTCATCCAAAACCTTTTTAGGAACTGGCCGACATCCATACAAGTTTCCTGGATAAGCTGAGAGAGTCTCTAATGCCCAATGCAAAAAAAAAGATGGCCCAGGTATTCCTCGAGTTCCGCGAGCCATTCCTCATCTACGGCGAATACTGTTCGTGTTTGCTCGGCGCCATCGACTTCCTCGCGGACGTTTGCAAGAAGAACCAGATTATCGATCAATTGGTGCAGAAGTGCGAGCGTGACTACAACGTGGGTAAGCTGCAGCTGCGCGACATCCTGTCGGTGCCTATGCAGCGCATCCTCAAGTATCACCTTTTGCTGGACAAGTTGGTAAAGGAGACCTCGCCGCAGCACGATGACTTCCGCTCGCTGGAGCGAGCCAAGGAGGCCATGATCGACGTGTCACAGTACATCAACGAAGTGAAGCGGGATTCCGATCACCTGGTCATCATTCAGAAGGTAAAGGACAGCATATTCGACCTTCACCTGCTGCAAAACGGCAACGGTTGCGACCTGTTACAGTTCGGGCGCTTGCTTCTCGACGGCGAACTTAACATCAAAGCCCACGAGGACCAGAAAGTTAAGCTGCGCTATGCTTTCGTCTTTGATAAGATCCTTATAATGGTAAAGGCCCTCCATATCAAAACGGGCGATATGCAATACACTTATCGTGACTCGCACAACCTGGCCGACTACCGAGTGGAGCAGGGACCCTCCCGCCGATTGCTTGGCCGCGACACCCGCTTTAAGTATCAGCTCTTGCTGGCTCGCAAATCGGGCAAAACAGCGTTCACCCTGTACCTTAAGACGGAACCCGAGCGGGATAAGTGGCGGAAAGCTCTAACCGAGGCCATGTAAGTATTATATTTATACGGTTATGACACTGCTTTAAAAAGTTAATTTATTATTATCTCGGTGTAATCAGGACATATAACACTTTTGCAAATTTAATTTATTACAATATAAGAACAAATTATAATAATTATAATAATAGATTATAGTATGATAACAAAAATGCTGTTCAAATGCATTTAATTGTATTATTTTATCATTAGAGGTCAAGTTGTCAGAATAGCTTTACCATTAGTATTTGTTATTCTGGTGACTTGCGATTATTTGCTGAAACTATACTGCACAAAAGTATTGTAAAGGAGGAAAAAGAATAGGTATTTGTCGGAATAGTTTTTGCGCTGCGACCTTAAATAAAATTGATTTTTTTTTTGTTTATTTTAAAAACTGTGTACGTTTGTATGACAGGCGGCAATACGATTTGGAGTCTATTCAACCTGCCGTTGGTCGTCTTTCCTGACTTTCCACAAGAGTTCTGAAAGTGGCGCCTAGATGTGTGACGAACAGGGCAGGCACCTTCGGTAATAATTGACGATGCCAAGAAAACGTCCAAGTTCGGTGATTTAAAAGAACCTCGCATAGTTTTGAATTGCATTTACCCGGTGACTTGGTTTGATTCCGCGGTCATTAATGATATAGCTGAGAAACAGCACCTCTGCCTGGCCCAGTTGACACTTGCTGATATTGATGCTTAGGCCATAGCTACGAAGGATCTCCAAGACGGTACGAAGTGGTTTTTGTGTTCCTCAGGCGTGAAAAGTACTGTCAATGAATCTTTGGAAGGTTCACGTAGCATTCTTAAGATCGAACGTCATGTATATAAACATTTGAGAGATTTCGCATTTTGAGAGATTTCGTAAACTGGACCACCGATGAAGAAGTAGCAGCAGCATATGATTGAGTTGCTACCGTTGAATTGTCAGTTCTTATTTGGCGATCACTAACGATGGCATTGTTGGGTGGTTGTCGTCTTCCTGCATCGCGACAATAGTTCCGGTCGTTAAGTTTGTGAACTCTTCACTTCATTCGCTGTTATATGCTTAGTAAGTAGTGCCGCGATCAATCTCTCCAGAAACGTTGCTTATCCGCAGACACTAGATGAATAATACATTTTTGCTCTACGCTTCGCTGCATAGACGCCGAAGGCAATGACGCAAAGCTAGTACCACAAGAAGTGGTGCGTTTGAACTAGCGAATTAGCAACGCATCAACTTCCACGATGACAATCTACAGCTCATTTTTGAGCAAGGTGCCTCCCACAGCATGCATAAACAAGTGTTTAGCTGACTTGATGGCGGCATACCAAAGGCCTTCGAAAAGAGGAGCTCTGCAAGGAATACAGACAAATTCGAATCGGCTTGGAAAACCGAAAGCCATCATGGCGGACTGTACTCTTCCAATTGGCGCATGACATCATGCATGATGCGCGCCGAACCGGAGAAATTTGTGGCGTTATCGCAGAAGGTGAGGTGACCTTCGAATTCCTTACGTCACCCGAATGGGTACCAAATATTTAAATCCGCTTCTCTTAAACGGACGAGTACTATTTAAGCGATCGGCTGGCACATCTCCCATTATTTGTGACACTAGTTTTGGCATATATATCACCGCGAAGCGCAGATTTTGCTCCGGAAAACACAGCGCAACTTTTTAAATGGGTGTGGTAGCCACAATCCCCACACTTAGTCTTAGACCTCGTATCCGACTTGCCAAAGTTCTCATTATTTTTTACCTAACGCGTTGCCAACTATCCATAGATCAAAAGATTACTAGATCACTAGAAGGTTGGATTAGGTTTGGCGACTTTCTTTACTAAAACAATGTATACATTGTCGTTCCACAAGTACACTACGTCTAGCATTAATAAGCCAAACAGATTGCCACCCAAAACTCTTGGTCCTGCGTGAAAAACCTTAGGCATCAAAAGTGGAAGTTCTAAATTATAATCGTTAAACAAGCGACCTCCTACTCGCAATAAAGACAGCTGAAAATCAATGCAGAGGCAACAAATGGTTTTAACCTTCGAATCTCCTTGATTTTCTCGAAACTTGACTGTTTAAATATAAATATATATTAGTTACCCAATTGTTTATTTTTAAGCAAAACAAAGGCAGAAATACCTTATTTATCAATAAAAAGGACTGCCAAATTATTAACAGCTAATGTAAAAACATTTTTGAACACTTTATCAACAATATTTATACTCACAATTTCGTTTTGTAAGTATTTTAAGCTGGTTGTGTACTTCCACCAACGGTCTGGCAACATTGGCAACGTAGGAATCCAAAAATGATCAAAAACGTGATATATGGACGTAATATATGGACATCCTCTTTTAATGAAACCTCTAATGAAAATGTAATACCGTGTCTTAGCCCTATTGCCTGTGCTTTAAAGAAGATATGCTACTAAAAGCAATTTAAGGGACAAACCATTTTTGATATAGCCAAATTGTTGAAGCGAAATAAATTCATCTAATTAAGTTTCAGTTATCACTTTCAATAGTGAAAATCATATTACTCGCTTCCCACAGAATATAGTAACAACGATTTTACTTTTAGAAGTACTTGATCATATCCCAAGAATGACAGACATTTTTATAAAAACTTCTTTTATATATAATCCCTTTCTGACCGTTTTAATGTTACATTAGACAGTGTTTTGCATAGCTAATATTCTGTGGTACACTCGACCAATTTCTTAATTTAATTTCTTCCCCATAAACTGATTACCTCCGCTTATAGGGAAAGCCTTGAACCGTTTGGCTGCCGGAGCACAGACCACAAAATGGAGATCTTCACATTTGATCAGCCGACTACGTGTCGACACTGCAGTAAGTTTCTCAAGGGTCGCATTCACCAAGGCTACCGGTGCAAGGTATGTCAGATCAGTGTACACAAGGGCTGTATCTCGTCGACGGGACGCTGCCAGCAGAACTTTGTGAGCGTGCCGCCACCCGTATGCGACAGGCAGCTGTCCGCTTTCAATTGGTTTGCGGACAACATGGACCGCGAGACGGCAGCTCAACGGCTAGAGAATCGTCGCGTCGGCACCTATTTGCTGCGCGTCCGTCCCCAAGGTCCATCAACTGCCCACGAGACGATGTATGCTCTCAGCTTAAAGTGAGTATTGCGGCACTTAATCAGTGATTCTAGCTTGGAACGTCAATTCTGTCTCTTTAGAACCGATGATCATGTTATTAAGCATATGAAAATCAATCAGGAGAACTCCGGCGAATCCATGTTGTATTGCCTGTCCTCGAGACGGCATTTCAAGACCATTGTTGAGCTAGTTTCCTACTACGAACGCAACGATCTGGGAGAGAACTTTGCGGGGTAAGCTAAATATCAAGAAATATGTACATAAAAACCTTGGTTCAATTTGACAGGCAAAACTGTCACAATATTTCAACTTATAAAGGTATTTTCTCATATCTTACCATACCGTACCGCTAAATTAGCGGATTTTCCACACAAAATCAAACAACAAAGTTTTTCAGCTTGATATAGTTAATATAATAATGCGTTCAATGTTTCCCACAGCCTCGTTGCAGATATCAAGTTTGAATATTTTTCACCTAATCTAAATGTTGCTAAAATGTATAAAATAACTAAAAAAAAAGGTTTTATTTTTGACCTAGAGCAGCGACCAATCAAATAAAGCAATAGAAGATGCTTTCCATGAATAATGCTACATACACGTAGTATTGGCAGCTTTATCTAGGAACTCGGGTGGCAAATATTTAACAGAACATATGATACATTACATTAGATTTAGTAGAAAAAAGCGTCAAACACAAGAGATAGAATAGAGAATGAGCTTTAGCAGAGGAAGTGTTAAAAACTAAGAAGGAAACTGATGTAAAAACTGGTAAAGGGAACTTCTATTAACAGATTTACTAAAAACTAAATAATAAATAAGTTAAATCAAAGAAACTGGATTGCGGAAAAGTGTTATAATTTTTTGGGTTCTTCTGAGATCTCAAATGTACTTTAATGAAAATCGGAAGAACTTAGAAGAAAACGATAAACGATAAGAAGAAACCGATAAAGAATAAAAAAGAAATGGATAATGACAAAAATTTAAAAAGGAGCTGAAGAAGGACAGGTTTATTATGTGCACAATGTGAAATAGGAAAAAGAAACAGAAAAAGTGCATTGAAAAAACAAAGAAGATGAAAGAAGCAAATAGAAGATCAACTAAGAATAAGAGCAGAAGGAGGAACAGAAAATTCACATATTTTCCAGCTCCATCTAGTATTGCGAAATATTGTGAAATTCCGCAGACGTTACGTTACGTGTCAACTACAAATGGACTCCATCCAGAGGGGCAAGGTAACGAAGATCGAGCGGAAGAGGATTACTAGATCGGTGACGCCAGATTAACGAGAAAACAGTTCGACGAGAGACAGGCAACAGTTGCTTTTCAAATCGCAACAACGATTTAAGCAGCGAAGCCGTCCAGAGATGCACCAACAAAAACGATCGACCGACGTGCTGGCGCCTCCCAAAAAATATAACGGAAAGAGTAGTGGGAGCTAAAAGAGCTACTACGCGCCCATTGTGGTCTTAAACTATATAATAATACTATTAAAATTGTTCTTTAATTTAATCGAACTAGTGCTATAAGAATTAAAGATGTGTAATATTTTTAAGGGTTTAAGATAAACAAAAAGAATTGAGCTTGAAATGTTAAGAAATAGTAGAAAAGTCGTCAGTGTCAAGAACATCTAAGACTCAACGTTGAACTATGGCGTTTACATTAAAGAGACATTGAAGTTTCACTTTCTGCATTAACTGGTAGCTGCATTAACCGATAATGATGAATGGCTTGCAGAATTTAACCTTTATTCTATTACACTTGGGTGGACAGACCTTTAAAAATTAATTTACGGCAGGCAGTTAGTGATAGGAGCTGCAAAGGTATTCAATAGGCGAAAAAACATATACAATCGCTACGATGTTGGATGACGTTGGCTATTGATATCCGCTTTTATGTAGTGCGCGACAATAATACCCTTAATGAAGGTGTGATTGGCAGTGATGTTTTAGATAATTTAAACCATAGGTTCGTCGGAAATCATACAGAATTTGTTGTTGTAATTTCAAGATCGCAGCATCGGAATATTTTTACCTTCTGCTGGACGCCTATTTTCAATAGCATTTGTTTTTGTATTTCGCACGAAAAGAGCAGCTGGAGTAGAACGAGCGTGCTCATTTAGGCTTCAAAACAAATAAAAGCATTGTACATGTCCAAACGCCCAGTGTCATTTTGACGCAGGCCCAATAAAACACAATTTGAAAAGAGATGAATGGATTTATATCCATATAAGTTTATTTAGGCGGGGACACGATACCTGAAAGTCTAAACTCACTTGACATTTTGTTAAAAATATCCCCCTCTCTACCATTAGCGATTTCTGACACACCCTTGAATAATATTATATATTATTTAAGGAAATAAGCTTAAGAATAGACCATAGGATATTCACATATAGGCTACTACATTTTTGACCGCTTATCGAAACAATTAATCCCACTAGGTACGTCTTATAATTATTGGTTTTTCAGACTCAATCAGTCCCTGCAATGGCCCTACAAGGAAGTGATTGCAACCGCTCTATATGACTTCGAGCCCAAAGCTGGGAGCAATCAGCTGCAACTGCGCACCGACTGCCAGGTGCTAGTCATAGGGAAGGACGGTGACAGTAAGGGCTGGTGGCGCGGAAAAATCGGCGACACTGTGAGCTCACAAGGCCCTTGAGTCCAAGCAAATTATAACTTAGGGTCTCATTTTAGGTGGGTTACTTCCCCAAAGATTATGTTCAGGAGCAGAAACCGTTCAGCGAAGAGCTTTGATATTACAACTACGAGGTTTATTTTACACCCAAAGTCATCACGCCCACGAAGGCAGCCATTGCTATATTACCACAAGGAGGAGCTGCAGCCGGAGCTGCGCAAGAAGACCTTAAGGAGAGTTTGACCAGCATCGACAACTGTAGCTATATTGCATCCTAGTTAAATATGTATATCTAAATATACACAAACCGTATTATTTGTCATTAAGTTTGTATTTTGATTTTCGTTCTTTTACTTACCCATTATTGGAAAATTTGAAAAAAAAAAAATTAAAACAAAAAAAATTGCATATGCACAAGTTTGTTTATAAACGGGTTACCTCTAAAATCCAAACAAAAAAATGTCAATGCACAAGTTTTTTTTTATAAACGGCTTACCTCTAAGGTTTCAACGATTTCAGTTGCTGACATTTGACTTGGTATCTTTGGTCGGAAATGATATCTTTTGTTTTTTTTTTTTTAAAGCGCACACGATGAAACATACATATAAGCAATGCATTAGGCGACATTTCCATGCGATGCTTTAAATATTTACATATATTCATATACTTATAAAAAGTTGAAATACCGAATATATGTTCACCACCATATTTTGGTAATCATTACCTAACTCTAGTTGAAACCACCACAACCACAAATTGTTCGAACAAAAAAAATATATATAAAAATAGAAATTATCAAAAGGATCGAAGAGCAGATTAGAAATAAATATATAGCAATATCGATGTATGTTATATTTACAAAATGATCGAAATATTAGCATTATTTATATGTTTCTATAAAAAGTAGGATAATTTAAAAAAACGATTATTACGCAGCACCACAAAATTGGTTTAAAATTAAAGACGCAATTTAAGTATTGAAAGAAAATATTCAAGAGAATTTCATCATAACTAATTTTTCAAACAAATAAAGAAATCCCCATCAAAACGATAAATTAAAAAAAGGTATTTGACTCAGTAAGTACATACATACAAATGTACATAACGGAAAATCTAAAAAAAAAATCTATAAAATTATATGGGATGAGATGACTAGTGTGGTTTTATATTTAATTTTGATGGTGATCAATAGGAGGTTCCAGGGAATCTCAAGAATAGTGAATGACTGTTCTCCGAAAATGTTAATTAAAATATTTTCACCAGGCTTTGAAATAAAAGTGAAACGTTATTTAAATACAGTGGTCTGCAAATGTGAGTACATGTGAACACAACATGTGTCCGAGTATTGAAAACTTGTAAATGAAGCTACTGATGCCAAAATATTCTATATTCCTTATATACATATATTTCTTAACAGATTAGCAGAAAGTCTTTCCTTTAAGACAATCTCGCTTTCGCTGTGAAGGGGTTATTTTCACAACACAAAAATACGCAATTGAAAAATACTCCCTCAGAAATTTAC
>JAEIIG010011356.1:0-28653 GCA_018904695.1 Drosophila parvula | reverse complement strand
ATTCAGCTAATTTGTTTTTGTGTTTCCAAACAACAATTGTTCAGCTGTGTGTGTGTGTGTTTTTTTTTTGTGCATGCCATTTATAATAACCGCATCGAAGAAGTTAAGAAACGCCGTTATACTTCAGCCACAGAGTGAGTGAACCATTTTATATTTTGTATTATTCTCTTCTTGTACCCCTCCCTCCCCTATATAGTCGTCCGCGTCGGCCCAAATTTTTCAGTTTTCTTTCAGCAAAAAATCTAGAGAGAGCTCTCTCATGGGAAGGCTAGGCCTCGAGAGAGAAATACGATCCACAGGTGTGGACCTCAAGTCGTTGATCGGTACCTGTTGAGCCGAGAGCCTGGCTAGATTAACTGTTTGATGTGGGAAATAATTGAGAATTAAAACGTAAACAATAACCGATATAATAATAATAAACTCCGATATCTTAGAGTTATTCATGTTTGTGCTCCTTTAATACTAAGTATATCGCACAGTTAGGTATAAACAATTAGAATAAATTTAATTATCAATTAATATTGGAGCTATTTTGTCTTAGTTATAAGCTTTAAAACGTATACTTTTCCAAAAAATTATTTTAAGAAAAAATCGATAAAATTCGATTTCTAAAATGGGAATTTTTGTTTTATATGTTGGATTGTGTGCTGGCCAAACAGCGAATAAATGTCAAATGTCAATATATATTCCGAATCGCCATTATAATGGCAATTAAGTAATAATACAATATTGTTAAAAAGTGAACACAAAATTGTACGCATTGCAATTATCAAAAATGTCTTTAGACTTTTCGTTTCCAAGAAATAATCATGTAAAAATATCGGACAAAACTCCATTCCTAATATGGGAATTTTTTAAAAATATTTTGAGTTATTTTCTGGCCAAAGAACGAATGATGGCCAAACCTTGTGTAATTTCCGAGCCGTCGACATAAATATTAAGCATAATTTCATAGCGGAAATATAAGTCAATCGATAATATAATAAACTAATATCGATATCATGGCATTATTTTCTTTTTTTTTTCTTTTATATTTAAAACTAAATATTTCTTTATCTTCGATGTATCAAATAGAATATTGATATATTGCAACCTTTCCTCGCGGACTCAATTCAATATAAAAATGATACAAGTAAACTTGCAAATAGAGTCCTAAAGTAAAGTTTTTCCTCAGAGCGAATTCAACAATTTCTCTGGTGAAGGCACAAGGCAAATTGCTTAGCAGCTATAATGCGAACTTTTAACTATGCAGAACAGAGCCAACGTATTGAACGTGTTGAGTTCTTTTCCAATTCAAAAGTCGATAGTTCATTGGACCAAATGATGGGTATGGCCGTGGATTCCAATATTAGACATTGCTGGAGAATCCTTCACAATTCTTTGCAAGAGTTTGTCCAGAAATCGTAATTTAAGATCTTCGTTTTTTTCTGCGCTATATATGCGTTTAGATGTAGAAGTTTTGTATAAGTTTAATTGCTCTTAAACTGAAAAGGAGATAGACATCGACAGCTGTCTTTGCTCTCAAATGAAAGTTAAGGAACTCATTTAGCTTATTGAGCTCTAAGCGCAATACGATGACATTAAGTATAGATTTAATCGCTTAATGGAAATAAGGGACATCATTCAATACACGCAAGAATTCTTACCTCATAACCAAATATCCTTAAAAACTATGTACTATAATGTGATATTTATTAGCATCAGCATATGTTGTTTATTTAATAAAAGCAATTGTATCGATTACACACATTAATTGAATATAGTAAACATTAGGAATATAATATTAAATGTTAAGCCTGAGGGAATCAAATACTTCTCTTCGAATTTTGGACACCTGCCAAAAGCAGCTCAAAAAGAAATACCAGAATGGAAATTCCATAGCCAAAGATGAGGAGGGACCACAGCCAGTTGAAGTGCTCAAAGGAAAGAGGAACTGCCTTTGGCTTGACCAATGATTGGACTGTAAAATTGATCTCCTTAGATATTCTTTCAAACTTGTCTACATTCCAGTGCAAGTTAATACCAGAGTCATAGATCCGATGAATAAATATTTGGAATGGCATCTTGTACAACGAGTTTGCTGGCAAGTGAAACATTTTCGGTAAGTTCGAGATAATAGTCAGATTTGGGGCTTCGCAAAGTACCTTTCGACCCACGGACTTTTGATATTTATCCAGCATGGGAAAGGAGTGCTTATAAATAATATAACCGAAACTGTCGTTCAGCGAAATAAGCAATCTGTATCTCTGCCTTATATCCATACGGACAGTATTCGGCAGAACAGTTGCCAGATAATTGGAGTCCATATCCCTCTTTAGGTAGTGGTAAAGACTTCTATCGATCACGATTGGCAGCCCACTGAGTCGTAACTCCTCCAAGTTTTGAACTTGGGCATAGCGAGAGTGTTTTGTGAGCAGAGCACTCAGCTTGCAGGAGAAGAAGTTGCTGAACACGAATCCGAAGACACTCAGGACCAGAAACAGCTGATGAAGCGAGAAGCTCCACCGACGGGGGACCGGGTACGACAGGCCCAGGATGGCGGCGCAGGCCCGCAGATTCACCAGCGGATTGAAGACGCTCAAGCGGTGAGCTCGGCCAGTAACCCGATAGATAATGAAATGCATGAGCCACTCAACCGTCACGAATGTGACATATACAGGCAGAATGTACAGAAGCCAATCCTCGGAGTTGAGCTGCTTAAAGACATCCTGGATGCTTCTCTCGTTACCGCAAGGCACCACTACCATTACCGAAACCACTGTAAAGGGGTTGGCGCTTTCTTTGATTTCTTCTGTGGAGACCAGGTGTGGAGTGAGTAACAGGTCGTAATGGCCAGGTATTCTACCTTTGGCCTGGTAGATCTTTAGACTCAAGTTTCTTCTTAGCGAAAACTCAACAATTTGTCTCTCCTCAGGAGTGTTTGTAGGAAAAGTTTGCTTTGAGCCGTGTCTAATGTTATATTCAGAAACATGCTCCATCATTGGCATTATAATGACTTCCTTTCCTTGAAAGTTGAAGCCTTGGTCGTGAAAAACACCATCGAAGTCATCGCCAATTGGAACGAAGAATGGTCTTGGATACGGTCGAAGGCGAAGGCCCTTCACCGATGCATTTCCTGAGCTGACCGTTTCCAGGACAATCATCTTGGCAAATAGATGTACCTCCGCCAGTATGCAAATCTCTTGAAGCACTTCCTGGCTGGCTTTCGTTTGCAACCAGAGAATGATCCGTTCCTGTCGCATGTGATTAAAGGATCTTGCCAGATTGTTCAGCAGTCCCACATCCGAATCCTGGTTAATGCAAATTACGGCCACTGTGTGAAAACGATTGTAGTTTATTCTCAATTCGAAGGTGGTCATCTCCGTCGAACGTATTATCGGCATGTCACGGGGCTTCCAATCATCAGTTAAACAATTGTTTGCACCATGATGGCGAAGTGAATAAATCGTAGTGACATCGTGTATTTTTTTTATATTTTCGAATAGCTGGCTCAGAAATCTCAGTTGAGGATGAGTCTGTTCCTGACTCAGGGACAACGGGCTTAGCAGGAGAATGTACAATATCGTCGATATGTAGTCCATGACTGGAAGATGATGCCAGAGCGCAGACCTTCAGCTAGTTGGGTTTGGAATGTACTGAAGTTAACGAGAACTTCCTTACAGCTTTATAGGAGAAAAAGACTTAACAATCTACCCTTCAATGTCAAGTAAACTATTTTAAAGTCGAAGGAAGTTCACTTAGCTTAATCAGTTTTCAGTGGTATTTGTTTTTCTTTGCTTACGAACTCGACATGTTGATTGAATCATTTAATTGAAGGCACCACATGCTGAGGCATCAAGTGAAGTCTCATGATGGCCTTAGCATTGGCAAAAGTCTTTATTGAATTGAAGGAAAATAGCTATAATTAGATAGTGATTTACTGCATAAAACAATAAGTGCGAGAATCTGTATATCCGCTGTGAATAATGATAAAGAAAACAAACTTTGGAAAGACAGCTGACCCAAATTAGTATTTTTAAACATATAAAGATCATTCTAATGATTGCGATTTTCTCAGAATATCCTCCCCGCTAGAAAATGGATATATCATCATTTGTATTTAATTTCGATATTTACTGATTGTTGCAATTTTTCCCACAATATCATGATGACCATAAAATATTACCGCAAATAATCTCACATCTGTCCAACTGCCATTCTGATGGCCGTGTCTGGCGGAGAGCCACAGACAGTCATTAATCAGGCGGCAAATTGTCACAATTTGTGGCAATTGTTTGTCTGTATTTGTGCCGCTGTAATTATGACAATTTTGCTTAATTGTTTTTGTTGCGGTCACCGCTGCCATTTTTTTGTTTCATATATGATTGTTTACATTTAGCGATCGCTGTTGTTGTTGGTGCTGCCCGCACACATCGCAAGTCGCTCACTCGCTTTGGCTTAACGATGCTAATTTGATTAATTTCCCTTTGGCCGGCAGACACACAGCGTCGGACAACGGCCGACACACGTCGTATACGTAATGCGCATAATGCGCCCCGTAACAGTTTATGAAACGTTAATTAGAACCGATAATTGGCAGGGCATGGGAGAATGTTAATTGAAGCACGGCACGCCGTTTACATTATGCCAATTCCATGGAATGTCGATTGTGAGCGATTATGACGACATTTAGTTACTATTAATTGTATCCTGGTTTAGCATATGCTAACCGAGGTCTATGGAGATAATGTCTGCCTTACGGCGGGATTATGCTGATAACAATGTCATGTAAATATCTTATTTTCATGTAATTGATACCTTCGTTCACAAAAATCCAATAAATACTACAAACTATAAAAACTAAAGGCTAAACTAAATTGTAATTAAACGCCCAAATAACAATTTGGCTATCATAAACCAAAGTAAATCAGAATTAATACTAAAGTTATAATTTAAACAAATATTTTCTAAGCTCACATTAAGGCCTATCTTTATTAACGTAACGATAATTGTCCAATGGGAACTCCACGCCAGCCTGATGTTGGTTGCCAATCGATCATTGGGGCGGCCTCAAAACCACACGAAAAATGAAAGAAAATTCATGAAAAATGTATTTAACAAATCTGATTATGCGTCTGATACAGGGACACTCTGTCCTACACACTCTCACACCCGGACACAGTCGCTCTGTTCAATTTAGAAACCGCAATTTGTATTTTCCTCTATCACGCATATATACGCCATCATATATATGCTTGTATATATATATATATATATAGTACATATACATATATATATATGTTTTCAGTCCAATTTCCAGTGCTGACAAATGCAAAAACCAACGATTGCCGTCGGTTCACTCTAAATGTTATTTATAATAGAATTTATGCCTAGATGCCGGCCATCGGGCATCCATGAACCGGCCTGAAATGTACTGGACCAAATGCAAATGGCAGCCAGTCGCCAGCTTTCCAATTTTGTTCATGTATCAGATTTTGATACCCTGGATCAAACAAATGTCGGGGGAGTTTATTGTTTAAAAATAACTATTAAATTCTGAAATTAAAGTTGAACAAATAAAATAGATTTGGGAAATTATTACAGCTCTAAGATTTCTACGGAAATGAATATTTGCGCTGATATAAATAAAGCAATATTTTTAACATCTTTCCAAGTAAGAAAGCCTTTTAATTATTTAAAATTTCCATTCTTCTGTTTAGTGTTAATGGGAATCTGTTGTTCCAGATAATGCTGGACTTGTCCCATTATTTGTTTTCATTCTCCCAGCTTGGGGGCCGGCACTGTGCAACCACAGAATTCAGCAACAGCAATGGCGGACGGCGTTATAATGAACCATTTTGTGGCAACAAAAATAGGGGGCAAAACGGAACGTCCAAAATATTGCCAAAAAATTTCCCGATTTCCTTTTCGGCGAGCAGCATTTCCAAATGTTTCATAAATTGAAAACGAAATTGAAATGGACACTGGGCAAATAATGTCTGGATATTACATTAAAATAAAGTCATAAAAGTGGGTAACTGTGTGTGTTTCGCTCCTCTTTTCCACTTTTACCTATCTCTATATTATCCTTTCCCTTTTCCCCCAGTCCCGGGTTCCATGTGTGCGTGTGTCCCGAAGCGTTAAAATTGCATGAAAGCAAATCTCAATGGCATTTATGCGCTGTTGTGGCGCCGCCATTAACACGGTCCGACATCGGTGGATGAGGGGGGCGGTGTGGTATCGGGTGAGTGTGTGCAATGATGGTGGCATACCCCGTCCATTGCGTTGTCAGCCATTGTCAGCGATGGTGTTGGCCTTACAACAATGCCCGCTGGCGGCTTGTGTCAACAGCTGTTGCACCGTCGCTCGCCTCTGGAGTTGCATCATTTTTGGCCTTTGCTGTCCAGAGCACCCACCCACCCAAACGCACACGCAAAATGTAAAACAAAACGGGAACAACAGCAGCAGAAAATGAATGCATTGGCAAAAGTCAATTTAATTACAAACAGGCGTTTTTAAATTTAAATCAACCCGCCTTTATGGTTGCCCCCTCGTCGGTGATTTACAATATCATTAGTTATGTGGGGAAGACAGCGAAAGAAAAATCGTAATAGAATTGTTTTAAAATTAATCATGATTAATTTAAATGTAATACATTTAAATTTAAATTGAATATCTTCCCAAAAAATACCTCTGATTATTTAAATATTGCATAAATCGTATGTTTATGGCTTGGCTAAGATTTATTTAGCTTCATAAAAAGATTTGTTCTTCTTTAATAGAACATTATGCCGCCGAAATTTATTTAATTTCTTCTTGTTTCTAATTTTCCAAACATAAAACGATTTGTATTTGGTTTTCTCACTACTGACATAAGAATTTCCCACTGCGTTTTGTCCCTTCTTGTTGGTTACCACGCTCTTAAGTTCGGTGGGCAAAAGGATAAAGATCTGTGTGTCTCTCACAAGATCTTTGCATTTTTCTATAAATTAACCAACGCTATTATTATTATATAATATGTTAAATGATAAATCAAAGTATCCAATCCATATGTCTATGTAATCATTTAAATCAAAAATTGTATGCAAGGTATCTACATAGTTCCAACTGAATTTATAGTTGTACTTAACAAAGTCTATGTATATTTATGCAAATCATTTATATTTTCAGTTGTTTTTATTTAGTAATAACGATAAACTCCACTTTCCTTATTTAAGCTTTTTTTCCAAGTTTTTCCTCAGTGTGGCGATTTACTCTTTAAACTTAAGTTAACTTTAAATATTTTAGCACTCTCTCCCGCTCTTTCCATTATTTATTTGTGTGTGAGTGTAAATATAGTTCACACGGCCACTAAAACGGAAATCACTACATAGATACACACACGCAAACGAGGCGGTGTCTGGGTGTTAGTGTGCCAATGCATGCGCTGCAAAGTATGCTACGAAATATTTTCAGTTTCATGCGCCATGGCTCTACATTCATTGTGCTTGTATGTATGTGCGTGGCCGACACGCCCCACGCCCTCCGCTCCTCTCTCTTCCTTGCTTGCGGCAGAAAAATGGAATTGTTTATTTGCTTTCGCCTTTTCTTATTTAAAACTATTTTATGGGCCTGCTGTCCCAGCGTAAACTTTTGCCAAAACGATAGAAAGTGCAGAAAAAATAGTGGCGGCCGGGACAGGGAAAGTTTCCGTACAAGGAGAGGACGAGCAATTGGAGTGTGAAACGTTTTCACTTCCGTGTTCCTTCGGTCCAAGTCTGCTCCTTCTACTGTTCCTCCTCCTCCTCCCCCTTCACCTTCTCCTCTCTCCTGCAGCACTTTTCTTAACATGCACATAAAGTTTAGTCGATCCTGTGCGGTTGTTGGTGCTGCTGGTACTGCTCCTGCTCCTTCTGCTCTTGGCCATGGCTGGCTGGACCAAAATCCCATTTGGCACTGAATTGTGTGCACACATTGAATTTGTAGCGAGCTTAAAACCGGAGCAATCTATGGGCATTAATAGATATTTTATCTGTGCATGTGTGCGACCCGAGTATTTATACGATTTCGTTTTTTGTGCAGTGTAATTGAATTGCAAGTGCTGGAAATTCTGTGTTGCCTTTGCGGGGCTCAACATTGGACATGGGTTGGCCTACACACACAGATATAAAAGGTACCACTATTCGAAATTAGATTAAGAACTTACAATATTACAAAAAGCTATATTTAATTAATAAGCCGAAGATAATAACTCTATTATAAAGATAATTTTTAGGATGACAGACACATTGACTAGGAATCGGATTATTATAGTTTCTTAAAAATAAAAAAAAAGGGAATACATATTACATATTAATTCAATTTGTGACTTACACATATTATAAAAGTCATCAAATATATCAAATCCATCCCAAATCCATTGAAAATAATGAAAAATGAATGAAGTATTAAATTAAGATCAATTGAAATCCAACCAAATGGTTCTTATTAATGCATTTCATTAAGATTTAAAAATTGTATAAAATGATGAACTTTTTCTCTGTGCATTAGAGGTACTCCATCGGGGGCAGCTGAAGATAGCCAACGGTTTATGACGTGTTTATTCGCCACAACAATTGCGACACAATTGTGCCACATGCAGTGACATTTATGTGACCAACTCGAGTGCGAACGAGATGGATAGCGGGGCCAAGAGCGAGAGTGTTGTCTATGAGTTATGGCTCTTCAAGCGGCAACTGCAACTACTGCTGCTGCCGCTGCTGCAACGCTGACACATTTAACTGGGTGTGTGATAAATGAAGCATGCCAAATGCCAAGGAAAGCCAAGTCCGGGCACGTGACAATTGCCACTGCCTTCTGTAACTGCCTTAAAGAGGCCCGAAAAGAGCTCAACTTAATGTCTATCTAAGTTTTGGTTAATTAATCCAACTACTTGCAATAAGAATATGCACCTTAGCTGCCATGTAAGCTATTGGAAAATTGAATATAATATAATATAATATAATAAGAACTACAAACTTAGCTTAAGACTAATCATTTCACTTGTAATGCAATTATGAGAAATAATGCAGAAAAACTATCAGAAAAGATGCCAACAATTAACTTTTGAATATTACTAGCGATTTATATCGTGAAAACATCACCTTATATACTGATATATTGAAAATTTCGTAAAAATGTATTATATCGTAATTTGAAATATCGAAAAATAACGCATTCAATATTAAAATATCGATGTTATCGGATGTATTTCATTTATTTCATGTCTTTATTATTAATTTTTTTGAAAATATCTTTGAAACTATTTTTTTGTAATTGGTCTAATATATTAAACTGAATATCAATTTTTCGCTTATATATCGCACCAATAAGATATCGAATAACATATCAGTCTTTGCGAAAAAAATCGCCTTAGCTATACGAGTATATCTGGCTTTAAAGCAATATTTCATCAATACTCCATAGCGATGTATATCGCTATATAGCAATAGTTTTTGGCATCCCTAATTATAACTTACATAGATAATACGTGTAATTTATGCATAAACTTGAGCTTATAACCATACAATTTGAAATGCAATTACTTTACATTCTTCACTCAAGTTTAATCGCTTAATAAACTTCTTCCATTCATATCAATACAAATGTACTTAAAACACTTTACAAGCCTTTTTACCCAGGCATCTCAAGAGAGAGACTTCACCAGTTTTACCCATAGGCTTCGGCTTGAGCTAGGCAAATTGATTTTATTGAAAAGGCACCAGTAAACGGGTGTATAAAGGATTCTAGTTTGCCACTATTTGCGGCGGCGGCAGCAAGTTAAAGCTAGCAAAAGGAATCTCATTTCGTTTTGGTATCGACTGGCAAACTCCTTGCCAATTGAACAATAAAGTCATAATACTCTTTTCGTGTTCTGCCTCCGAAGCAACAAAGCGCAGGGGAAGGCTGTGTGAGCCCGGGCTAAATGAAATAAAATGCAATAAAATAACAACTTAACACCTTTGGCGCAAAATAGACAGAGCGAGCATAAAAGGGAACTGCCGTCGCAGGAAGACCCTTATTCGTACACACACACCCATACAATCAAATGCGCAGGCAATGCAAAAAGCAAACCGTAAGCGCAGACTAAGCCGATTATAGCACGAAAGTAACGGCAATGATGGGCGGCATGGGCATAGGGGGTGGCACACTGAAACAAAAACCACATAAGCCACATATTTAAAGAAATTCTTTAATTATGAAGAAAGATCTAATAACTGCAAGTTCTAGAGTTATTCGCCATTATAATTATTACTCTAATAAGCATATATATGTTTTATGTTATTATACAAATTTATATAATTGTATATTAAATGTTTTTTGTGTTTTCTGTTGTTTTCTGTGCACAATGAAAGAAGAAAGAGGTCCTTGGCTGGAAGTGCGTGGCGGGCAGACAGAGACGCAGACTTAGATATAGACAAGGACGGACGAAGAAGAGTCAGGCAGGCAATGAATTATCGCACTAGCTGCGCCAGCAGCAGTCGAGACAAAAGTGTTGTAAAAAATGTAGTACTATTAATTTTCTTTGCATATCTTATTGTATCTTCATAAACAGACACGCACACACACAAAGTCTGGGCAAATGGGGAAAACGGGGAAGGCAGAGCCCTCAGGAAACTGGCTTAGTGCTAAGAGATTTCTAATTCAGTTGAGCAGAAATAAATTACTTACCGTAATTGTTTGCCATATAAAACTGTAGCCAAATACCACTGAGATATCTTTCGGATTGCCGCCACCACTTGCCCAACTCCCAAGCTTTAACACTTGCTTTGAGCCATTTCTGTGAAAAGGATTCGCTACAACTTCGCCTTATGCGTAAGGCAAAATAAATCCAAATGCCTCCGTCGGTCTCTCTTATTCCCGGCGAACTTTAATAATTTTTGCAAAATTTATATGCACTTGTTTACTTTTAATTTATCTACCGCACACTTATAGTTGACACGAGTGCAAATTAATGCCCTTTCAGTTTGTACTTTATATGAGCATAAATAATTGTGCAAAGGCAGGCACAAAATTGCGTCGATTACAATTTTTAATTATTTTTTAATGAACTACAAACGGCAAAAAAATATTTACAATAAGTATGAAAGCGCTGGACACAACAAAATAATATTAAAAAAAAGTGGACCTGTTCTTTACGTTATAAATTTATGCATGTTTAAAGTGAATTTATTGCATGTTTAATTGCGGATAATGTGTCAGACGCAGGCGGCCAGAAGCCAGCCCTCTCGCTCCGTGTTGGTTAATGAACATTTTCACTTTTATGATCTCAGCTGGTTACTGCTGCTGGAGTAATAAAATCATGACGGTCTGGCTTGAGACTGGATTAAATTGGAATTGTCTGCTTAAAAGGGTCTTAAAAGAGTTATTTACCACCAGCTAAATAATGTAAATAACCTGGTGATTGTGTAGTAATTTTAGAATCACTATTGTTTTGCCATAAAGAGAAAGAGTTAACGTGATTTAATTGGTTGTGTATTATATTACAGATAACATTAAATATATGTGAACGAGGTAAGAGAACGGTGACGATGGCACCTTCAACTCTAACATTTTTTGTAACGAATAATGGCAATTACAAATGACTAATTGATTAGTTTTTAATTCGATTTGCTGTTTATTTACAAGTCTTATTTTAATTTAGCTAAGGTATAAATATGTGCGTGTTTAATGGTTAAAGTTCGAACAATCTGGGTGGCTATAATGTCTCAGGTAAAGATAAGCAATAAAACATAAATCAATAAGAAGATATCTTAGTTTATTTGCCCGAATCGGTTGTTCACAACTTAAACTTACAACAGATACATTCATTTTCAATGTAGCTGCCACGTTTGTGAAGTTTAGTTTGATGTTGCATCTGTGGTTAAATGGCCAAATCAACTATCGTATAAATGAACTCAACACCACCCATTGCCTTGCCCATGGACATAAAATTTATATTGCACTTGGTTTAACCAGTCGTTGTTAATGGGTGCCAATTATCGTTCCTTAAATAGTAATCTTTTTAAGTGCAATTTTCTATAGTCATTGGCAAATTAGTGTCAGCATTAGATGGTAGAAAATATTTTCTTAAATAAGATATGAGCAAGTCGCATGGCGTCGTGCACACCTTGATAGTTGATTGTATCCATTCACCATTTTTTAATAAATACATATCTATCATTCCCACGTAGGCATGATAAAAGTCATCAAGGAAAGTAATAGTTCCATTCAATAATCGCTCTTTTCCAACAAGTCGGAATCGAAAAATGGCTAAAGTCTCATTTTCTCCGGCTATGGGCTTCTCCGACTCAAATCGGCCCTGCATCCTGAGGAATGCAAAACACTATAGATGTAAATTATTTGAAAACTTATCGTTTTCAAGTATTTTCCTATAGCTTTGAAAAATCCTTTTCCTTTTTGTACACTCACAGCTGATACAGTCCATAGGAGGTAAACCATAGGTAAACCTTCAGCCAACAGAGTAACATTTTTATAAATTCAATCGCTCTAATCGCTTGGCTTTTTATATATGTATATACTGAGTTGCATGCTCAGTAAAGGCCTAGATTCGATTCGATATAAAATAAAATACTCAATAAGACCGCGGTTGTGGCGGAAATAACCCCATTCAGAGATAAATACTAGGTCCTAGTACCAATTTAAAGATAAAAACAATACTGCCCTTAAAAAATTGCTTTAATAGCGAAGATGACTTTACCTTGGTCATCTTTGGCTTATTTCATTATAGAACCAATTTTTTGGGGGCCATTCGCTGCCACAACAGCCCCCGAGTGAGATGCACTTACGGCTGTTACGTGCTCTTGTTGGCACCCGAAATCACGCATTAGCTGCCAGTTTGCACTTAAAGTCATAAATTTATTTAAATATATGGAAGGCCCAGAGCCGAACAGGGTTCCACACGTTCGCCGGGTGAAGAGCAGGAGCCGTTGTAAAGCAAAATTTATATTAACTTCATTTTGCCGCGGCTGGCTGCTGTTGCTGCTGCTGCCTGTGCCATGCAGTCATTGCATAACTCATACGCACCGTGTACCGGGGACCGTGCCGTGAGCCAGTCAGTCAGCCAGTCGCGATGCGTGGCGGTACTCAAGCCAGCCAGCCAGCCAACGAGCCAACCAGCCAGCCATATCACCGACACAAAGCGAAGAAAGGGCCTCGAAAATGGCAGCCAAGAGAATTTTAAATTACGCTTTTGAGTGTCGACTGAGACTGAGGCCGAAATGCAGCAGCCGCGGCAACTGCAACTGCAACGGCAACGGGAACCGGCGGGATCGGCACCCCGGCCACCCCATTGCGTGCATTTAATTGCAAATGAAGCAAGAGGAGCGCGGCCAAAGCGCTGACAATGCCAATTGCCAGCATCAACTCACTCCTCGTGCCCAACACAATCCCATCAGGAGCAACTGCAACTGCAACGGCGAACTGCAAATGACGTTTAATCAAAGTTGTTGAAATTGATAGCATTGGTTGTAGTGCATGGCCGGGCCGGCAAACGGCAAAATGCATTTTAAAGTGTGCTAAATGTGTTAATTAAAGTTACCCCTGCCTGTCTTCATGCTGATGTTGCTGCTGCTGCTTACACGGATTTGCTTTTGCGGCTGCTCATTGGCCGTGATCATTGGCTGGGGTTCCAAGAAGGAAATCCCATAAATAAATAAGCAAGTAAGCAGCTAGGTAAAAACGCAACAGATTTGAATTAGAAGCGCTGGAATGGTGGATCCTGGGAAATTGCAACTTAGTTGCTGTGGCAGGCAATAAAATAAAGTCTTAGCCAAGCGCCAGACAACAACAGGACAAGAGCAAGAGCTAGAGCCAGAGCAGCAGTGGCAAGAGGCAAGAGGCACTTTTAATTTGTTGTGCAACAAATTAGCATTTATTTTCATTAGGATTTCAACTTGCTGCTGCTGGGGCTGGGTCGGTCTGTTTGCCTCTTTGCCCCACCGTTTTCCGCATTTCCATTCATTTTTTGTCAGCTCTTGTGAACGTTGTTTGCTTTTAATTATAAATACATGTACGCTTAGCAGCATTAACCCACTGTTTGAGAGTTACAATATAAGTTATAAAATGTATTTATAATATAAGGCAAATAAAAAAACAATCTCTATTATTAAGACTTGAAGTTGGGGAGATTCAAGAAGGTTTTCTTATTTAGGCACTTGACCAGCTGTTAATTAAAGCCAAAAGAGGAAACTATAGTATAATTTGAGCTAGGATAATAATTAATCAAAGCTTAAAAAGACTACATTCTAAGTTTGTTAATGTCAAGTGAAGTTTTTTAATAATTACCCAACACTTTACAACTTATAGTTAGAGAAACACAATTATGGATGAGTTAAGCAGCATTTTAAAAGCAAAATAACTGCTACAAACATGATACTTCCTTTAGTCGCTTGATCTAAGTAAGAGTGATATATTATATTCCTGCAATTAAGTTTACAACGTACGCATGAATTACATTCCCTATAATCTAGCATGCCTTACCGTTGCGTTGCTAAAACCTCTGCAACAAAAATTGTTATCCTCACATCAGCGACCATTTTCCACCCCCTTGTGGGTGCAATGGGTTAATGCTGCACATTTCCCCCCGTCCCGCCCCCCAACAAAGAACTGTGCGCGGTATTCTTGCATTCAATTAATGCGTGTGCGAGTATAGAAAGCATCGTCGCGTCGCCGCTGCTGCTGACCATCGTCGTCGTCGTCGTTATCCACATCGCCCTCGCCATACCCATAGCCATGACCATTGCCAGCGTCATCATCACCTTGCCGGCGCTGGGCATTATCCAAGTAAGAGCTCACGCCCGACTGAGCGCCCAACGAAGCTGAAGACCACGGTGCGGATGAGTAACGCTGCCGGCCATAAGACCAAGGATGCCGACTGCCATAGCGGGAGTTCGTCGTGCCCGTATACGAGTACGGATTGTAGTGGTGCTGATAGTAATCGGATCCGGACTCCGACTCAAAGTCGGGCCGGGACGAGTGGTCGATGTGTGTGCGATTAGGATAGAAATCACCGGCGGTATGAGACGGCGGAAGCGGAGGCGGAGGTCTGCGATGTCCGTAATTATAATCATCATCATCATCGTCGATGTGGGGCCGATTACCATGGGGGGAGCTCTCGTATGGGTCTCGATGTGGCCGTCGATGGTGGTGGGGTTTATTAGTCGAAGCTGGTACAACGCTATAGGGGGACTGCAGCACCACCGTCGGCACAACAATGGATGGCAGTGGCGGCGCACTGGACGCATCGGCCGGAACTAAAGCATCCTGATTCCAAGATGACGCCGCCTCCGCCACCGATTCCGTGGCCGTGGTGGAGGTCTGTTCGCGTGAATTCATCTCGGCTAATTTGTTGAAACGGTTGCGAGTGCCGCTGGCGGTAAGCACCATCACAGTGGGATTCATATCGGCCATGTGATCCTTCAGGCAATTCTGTAGCATATTCACGAAGAAGAAGAACGAGAGCAGTGTCAGGGCGTTCATCACCGAGGCGCTACTCTTCTTCGATTTCTTCGACGACTTGGTGGGCGCCGGCTGCGGCGGCGGATGCGGTGGCTGGTGGTGATGCGACGGCGGATATGCGGGCGCACTGCCAGCACTGGAATGGTAGGAGGAGAAGCTGCCCGTGGGCGGGTCATGCTGCACCTCGTACTCCACGGACGGCTCGATGGCGCTGCGAATTTTAAACTTACATTAACTGCCCTGGGTTGACTTCAACACGGAGAGAAACATCGATAAACGCTTTAAATTAATTTAGAAGTGTGAAAACAAGGAGACAGCATTAACTGCATTATTACTTCTTAATTTTTTCTCGTCTTTTCTCTCCGTGTGCTGATGACTCTGCTCTTACCCGTAGCCAGAGTGTCCACTGCCACCCGACGTGGCCGTATAAGCACCGTTGTGGTTGCTAGCAGCCGCCAGAAGCGACGGCCGTTGTCCCTGCTGTTGGCCCAGTTGGCCCAACTGGCCCAGACCCTGGTGCCCGTGGATACCGTGGTGGCCGATGTGGTATTGAGTCGGGAAGTAGTTGCTCGGGTAGTAGTGGTTGGGATAGTAATGCACGCGCTGCGTTTGACTGCAAGAAATTGGTGGAGGAGAAATCGTGGAGTGAGTGGACCTGAGTGATTCTGCAAAACATTCTCCACGCTCCGCTCCTGTTTGTGTCCCATATTAGCCCGGCTAAGTGCCTGAGGTATCAGACTGGGCCCGCTGCGGTCGCCTTTGGGCCTCGGTTAGTGTCGAAGTGGATGCTTTTGACACTTTTGCCCTATAATCTTAAAAGTCAAGCTCGAGTACTTGGCATTGTTTAATCAATGGAGCTACAAATTAGTTATATAGATTCAGATTTAATTATAGTTATCTTTAACTAAGAAACCTCTTTAAAAATTGTTTAATAAGAGCTATAGGTTAATTTCCAGCAAATGAATAACTAACTTGAAAGATATTACAAATCCCTGAAAGTGTGGCATTACAATTAATAAAAACAATGATATATTCCATTGCAAATTAAGCCCTATTTACTTGGCTAATTAAAAACATCGCACAGAATTAAAGAATAATTGCATTTTCACTACCAAATCGAAATCGAATTTCCATGCTACACGACACGAGTTAAAGGAACCATATCCACAGTTTAAATCATAATCAGTTTGAAAAGTCAAATTATCGACGTCACTGTCCATCATCAGATAATTAAATTAATTTGATTTTGAGGCATCCGAGAGTCCGAATGACAGTTGCCATAAGATTTCACCGCCTCGGGCCTTGACTTACGCATAATTATTTCCCAAAATGGCTGACAGCAGCGGATGCTGCTGCTCCTGCTGCTGCTGCTGCTCCTGTGGAAAACTCTGCTGATTCGCCATAAAGCCCAGGGACATTTTCGCCGTGATTGCGCTCACAATTTAATTGCTAATTGATTTGGACCAGAACCGGTGCGCGTATGTTTATCACTTCGTGCTCGCTGCTCGCTTAACCTGCCATAAGCCGGTGGCAGCTCGACTGCAGAAGCCGCAAACCGGAGGCGGAGAACATTCGGGTGCCGCAAAAGGAACAGGAGGTGGTGTCGGAGCCGGAGCCGGAGTCGTCGGAGTTGGCGATGGAGCGCCCAACCGCAAGTGACAATGTCGCTTAGGCAACTGGGCAAAGCCTTTGCCAGACACTTGGCTGGCAGGCGGCTATTAACGCAGGTAAATGGAGGGGACTGTCATTGTCAGCTGCTAAGTGAGTTTGGCTACAACTGGCAACTGGTAACAGGTAACTGGCAACTGCAACGGCCTCTGCACACCGCCCGATATCAGAGATGTGTGGTACTAACGGGAGGTGTACCCATTTCTCCTACTAACTTAAAGGTACATCTTTCTCATTAAACTTAATTACAAAATAAACTTCATAGATATTCGGGAATACGAAAATGTGAGAGTTTTATTTATTGTTTATATAAATAAACATTTTTTTAAGGGTTTAACTTTATGTGAAACAAATAAGATGATAGATTAAATGTTTCAAGTATCGACTATAGATTTATTGGGTAAACAAGTAAGTAGCTTTAAGAATAATAATATGAGATGTTTATGGGGTTATGGCACTGCGTTTTTACCATTCTTCATTAAATTGAAGGAATAATATAGAGTCATAATACCACTAATATTTTTGTAAATGTCGTGGTTATGTTTATTGATATTAATATGTTATAGAAATGATATATTATTGATAGATGTTGTTATTATGTTACTGATATTCATCAAGAAGATTTTTAACAAGACAATTTTAAGGACTTTAAGGGGTTAAGATCCTGCAGTCTTACGAATCAATAGAAGATACCCTGTAGTGTCATAATACCATTAATATCCACACTTTTCTTTTTCAGCAAGTTAAGAAAAGCTTCAAAAATATCATTCTACATCTTCTTGGTGCTATGACACTGCATTTTTACGATTTCTCAATAAATACAAGGAGTAATTTATTGCAATATACCATACATATGTTTTTTTTAGTATTGTAAATGACAGAAGAGGTATACAAATGTAACGATTTTACATGAATTACTATTCTACAAATTTTAATTTCGATTAAAATAAAATTAACTTTTCCTCAGGTACAACAATATTTTTCGTATCTTAAAAATTTGGTACCTTTACCATCACTGGCGTACCAAACTGCCAGCTGACAATTGCCGGTAAAGTGTTTTGTGGCAACTCCGGCCAACTGACACACACCTGAATTGGAGCGTTGCGTTGCATGCACGCGCTGCACATTTCGGCCAGGTAGACAATTAGTGCTCGACAAAGGGCGAGTCGGCCTGCTCCTTGGCATCTTGGCACTCCGCTGCATAGCACTCCCAAGCACCCGCTCCCCGTTCCTGATTTACCCCGCTGTCAGTGTTAATGACGCTACAGTCGCTTGTTTATTGCATTAAAAGCTCTATGGATGCAGCGTTATGCATCAGAAATTGTCATAATTGTGCCATGTCTGGCCCTGACTTTGCCACTGTGCCCCCCCCCCCCCCTACAGCTGGCTCCAAATGGAGCTCTCGGTTCTTGTGGTCTCTCGTGCGGTTAGTCACTCGAACCGAGCTTATGGCCAGGCCCATCGGCCCCTCTCTCTCTGCTCATGCCCCAGCCTGCTGGCTTTAAGATTTATGAGCAGGGCTAATAGTTTTTATTGCCAGAAAATATTTTTTTATATTGTATAGAAATTAATGGGGATATTGTGGCTTTGAAAAAATATAGATTTAACTATTTAGAATATTTTGTGGCTTAAAGCTCTCTAAAGGACTCGAAATCGAAGCTAATTTAATGATAATGATTTTAATCCGAATAAATAAATGTAAACTACTTTATAATAAACTAAATTTATATTATAAAATATATATTATTAAATATTTCTCTGGTATCAACTATTCGATCATATAAAAAATCATTTGGAAAATCCCTCCCTGTTGTCTTAAGTAAAACCGGAAACATTAGACTGTAATAACAAATATTTAACATTTCCGCAGTGCCAGCGACGGCGAAAAAAAAGAAACAAACAAGAAAAACAACATTAGCTGAATTCGCTGAATCAAAAGCATATAATATATTGCCGAATGCTGCTGCTGCACTGCAACTTGTCCACACATTTCCAGCTTTGTGTTACGCTTTGATTTGTCGCCGCAGGAAATGTAGGGGGGACAAAAAAAAACTAAAAAAAAAAAAGAACCAACTACAGGACTTTTGCTGATGCCACAAAAAAAGAAGAAAAAAAAGGGAATCTAGGAAGCAAATCAAAAAGTCAAATGCCTTGAGGGGTTGAAAATTTGAGAACATAAATGTGGGCTGGAATGGGTGTTTGTATTTAGCTTTTCTTGCCGGCGCCGTTGTCAACATATTTCAAGAATTCCTAGCCCGAGACGGGCAAGTCAATAATAAGTAAACTTGGACATATTGTTGCTGGCCAGCAAGATTTTTCTAAGATTTTTATGGCCAACGAAATTGGTCAGTGAGCGAGCGGCCGGCGAAATTTAATGACTGGAAAATGAGGCATTTAAGCCAAGTGCCAAGGAAAGTTTTCCTCTTTGGCGAACGTGCCGGCAAGTGCCATTTATTTATGGGTCTGCATCTGTATCTCCAGCTCGTTCTGTGTCTGTTGGAGTCCTTGTGTCTCCCGTATCTGTGTAACTGTGCCTCGGACTGAAGGATGTGTTCGAAGGACAATTGTTGGAGTGGGCCGATGTGGAGATGGAGCGAAGGCATACATTAATTGCCGTGATTAACACGTAGAAGCATTAAATTATACAAAATAAGGGTGAGAAAATGTTGGTCGCACTATTTGTTACTCTTTTCGACTTGGAACTTGTATTGTAACAATATTTTAATATAATAAGTTCATTAAAAATGTGAAAATTACATCAATAAGCTGGTTTAATCTATATTTAATAAGTAATCTTTGCCTTATTAAGACACAAGGTGTGAGAGATCACTCTTTCCTTAAAACAGGAATGTAAATTAATTTTCAGAATATTACTTGTAATAAATACTATGAAAATGCCTCAGAAATATTCACCTTTTTCCCTTTGGAACTTGACAAATTTCATCACCAATGCCGAATGCTCTCAGCAAGGATATCGAAAGAAGGCCTAGACTTTGCCACATCAATTATCGCATATGAAGCCAGTGCAACAGACCATCCCCTTTGTGTCTGCGGGGGTGCATAAATCATTGGGCTACATTAAGTCCTTGAAAACCCTAAGCAGCTCCCTCTAACTCCCCGCCACCCCTCGGCCTGGTGAACAAACTTTTCGACTGGCCGAGGAAACAAAAATAAAAACTCGTTAGGCAGGACTCGAAACGAAGACGCGAAGACTACGTGCCTGGACTTTGACTGCGACTGGAACTAGCGGGAGCACACACAGTGTCAAGTGTAAAGAGAAGAACTACTAATCAGCAGTTAATTCTTATCTTTAATTAAGTGCACGTTCCACCAACCTCTTCGGGGCCCCCATGGAAGGCGACCCACAGTTCTTGGCAACGGCTTCTCGGTTCCGGCGTTTATGGCAGGCAGAGTCCTGGGAGTCTGGCGCTACTTGCTTTTTGCTGGCCGGCCAACACTTTTGTTTGTCCGCGCTCTCTCGGCATTGTCCTGGACAAAGGGCAGCGCCGGCTTTGTCCTTACCCGTCTCTGGTCAATTTAATGAAATAATCTAAGCAAACACTCTTGAAAATTAAGCAGTTTTTTTGGCGCCCGCTTCCGCTCTCAAATTAAAAATGTAATGCGTTCGCTTTTGTTTTGTATTGCTTTTTTGTTTTCTTTTTTTTTTTTGCCGGCGAATAATTAAATGTGCGAAAGAAGTTGCAGCAACATTAACCCGACCCGATCCGGCTGGCCAATTAAAAAGGGCACGCAACAATGGCCAAGGCGCTCATGCATGGCTTATCCTTGGCTGGCAACGCCTCAACTCCTTTCCCAAGATGCTGAAAACATCGCGATAAACTTCGGCCAGAGGCAGATATCTGGGGTAGTCCATAAGTCATTACCCCCCATTGAGGCACACGCCGCCCACAGGTAGGACCAGGTAGCCAAAGTTGCTGCAGCTTTCGGCTCTCAAGTTGTTTGACAAACAATACACAACATGGCCGGCGGAGGCGAGGCGGACTGGGGTGTCCTGGCCAAAAAGGAAACTGGTTTGGGGGTGGGTGGGACTAAAAAACAAGGGGAACGAGTGCCGCACTCAAGCGTGCCCGTCACATTTTTGCGCTTTTACATGGGAGTCCCCAGGCGGGGTGGCTCCATCTTCTGTTCAAGCGAAGTGGTGCGCGCCCCCAAAAACGTGGCATCAGGCATCAGATACATGAAAAACATTTTTTCTCCAGCAGTGAAAAGCTGCACTAAAAATAAAATAAAAGATATTTTATTGAAGTGCGGCGTTGGAATGGAGTGAAAAGGGAAGCTTGCCACCCGACCCCTCTACCTGTCGCGCACAGATTAATTATGCATCGCTAAAATGCTAAGCCAGGTAGCACCGAGCACCGAGCACCAAGCATCGAGCAAAAGCACCACGGCACCGTGGCATCACAGTGGCCCCAAGGCAAATGGTTAAGCGAGAAGGGGGGAGTATGTAAAAGCCAAGTACAAGCCACAACAAAATTAAAATCAAAATAAAATCACACAAAAAAATGGTTTTGGGCAAATACGGCAGTGAAATGGAAAGATTTCCAGATAACCTACAGTGAAGCATACACTAACAGAAATGGTTATCGAAGATAAAAGTACATTTAACGGTCTTCAAGCCACATATTTAATTCTTTTTCAATTCAAATTAAAGTGCAATTATCACATATAATGAAATTATAATATTATAATAGTGTAGTTTGTAGAAGTTATGTGATTTAATATGATTATTAAAAGCTGCGGCATGTAGTTTAAATTAAATTAAATAAATTATAAGGTTTATTTTATATTATATACCTATTCCATACATTTAAAAATATATTTATGATCAAAAAACCAAGTACACGCTAACAAATATGTTAGCTTCCTTAAATATTATATTTATGCTTTTAACACAATAAAATATTTATAGAATTCATAATTTATCACATAATATATTCTTTATACTACAAGAACTTATTTTATAAACAACCCCTCATAAAATATAAGTTTCTTTAGAACTTCTTAAACAATTACTTTACAAATTTAATAATTTATAAATGAGTAAACGCTGGCTTATTAAAAACCAATCACGTCACAAACCGCGAATTGATTAACCAAATATTCGATTATCCGAAAGGTCACATTCAAATCGTTTTCCATAAAAAATCCTTTAGAATTCGGAGGACCTCAGAAATCAGAAATCTGCCTGTCACAGGCAGAGCCAACAAATCACCATGCCTCTTCACACATTGCACTCTCTCTCCCTCAAAACCCACACACACACGCTTGCGAGTCGCCCACAAATTATTCACATAAATAAAAAACGGACAAAAAAAAATTAAAATTAAAATAAAAATTAAAAGCTACAGCTGAAAATCAAGCAGCAAACGTCAAAGCCAAAAGCGCGAAGCTGTCGGAGCTGTCGTCGTGTCACTGCACCCGCGTTCAGGTGCGGGGCTCTAGGGGATGCGGACACCCATTTCCCCTTTTCCACACACACACACACACACGCACATACATGAGTACGAGGTGTTTCGACTCAAGCGGCACACACACACACACATATCTGCCCACTAGAGACACACACACACGCACACACACAGGCTTACAGGATGGCGAAGCCAGGACGACATCATAGTACCCACTTGAAGCGCTTTTAACAAAAATTCTTTTAATTTCGTACTCTTCTTTTTTTTCGGCAACACCACCAGCTTGCAGGGGTAAGCAAAAGAGACAGGTAGACCGAGGGAGTGTGTGTAAGAAAAGAATGTGCGCCTCGATGGCGGGGAATATTAAATACCCTGGAAAATTAATTAAAATCCGAGCTAAGAACTATGCCACTTAGCTCATAGGTGGGTTGTAAGGGAAACAAAAATAATATCACTTTCCCTTCAAAGAAGAGTGAAGCTGTGGGTTCTGAGTAATCGTTAAAAGATTTCAATGGTAAATAGTTCTAAAGGTAGCTTGAAAAAAAATAGTTAATCGATAGTAAATTAAAATTAATTAATTTCAATGGTAAATAGTTCTAAAGGTGACTTGAAAAAAAAATAGTTAATCGATAGTAAATAGATACTTAACATAAATCGATCTTTTAACAATTATTACTTTATTTTATAAATAAAAATAAGCTCTTATTTTCAGCAGTGATCGGTATTATTAACCTTAAACCTATTAAACCTTAAACCATTAAACTGTTTTAATAACATATGTATATATAATTTAATTTAAGAAAGTGTAAATAGTTTTATATATATTTTAAGATTTTTTGCTTAGATTTCTGATATAAGAAATACTTCTTTCGTTCTTGATTTTATAGAAGAGTTGTAGCTGTGTATTTTCCATTAACACTTCATTGTCACAGTTAAACTCATTAAAATAAATAAATAAATAAATACGCATAAACCATATATTATTTAGTTATAAAATCTTATTTTTTAACTCGATCGCAGATGGGAATATTATTTACCAAAGTCTATAGCTCCGACTTAATTTATTGTCTCATATAATGGATATTTAAGCAATAAATGTAAATATTAATTATGAAAGTATCCTCTTCTACTTCCATACCAAAAATAAAACCTTTAAAATAGGTTTCTAAAAAAATGTAAAGTCAAACCATAAATCAAATAATTGTTGAAATATTTTTAAACATAAGTATATATTGAATATAAGACAGCTGTTTATGTTTTTGAAACCATCTAAACTTTTAATTCATTCTGTTTCTAAAGTTTTCCCCAAATTGTAAGAAATCTGTTAGCTGACTGCATTTTCTTAGCCAGAACTGATTTCGGTCTGGCTCTAAGCCGGTAGCTGGTCTTCCTTTCGGCTCTCGTGTGTGTGTTTGTGGAGCCCTCGTGGAAAATGAAATTTTCCCTGCAAGATGAAGAAGGAAGTGGCAATGGGATTGGGATTGAGATCGGGAGTCACGGCCGGCGACAGCAGTGCATTGTTGATGAACAAGCAGGACGCTAACAAGTCGCCTAGCCCCCTCGGCACCTGCTGCCTTCCCTCAGACGTTCCCCCCCAAAAAAAAAGCACCCCCTAAAAGCACCTTTCAACGCTGGCGTTGGGACGTGCGCCCCGCTTACATTGTTGTTCTGGTTCGGCTTGTACCTGCACATGCCACGCCCCGTTCGAGACCGGTAGGGAGAAGATGCTGGCAAAATTATGATGCCTGCGCTCATTTTAATTTCCACTCTTTTTTTACGCCACTCGTTTTTTTTGGCCTTCGAAAATTACAATAAAAAAAAGCAGCTTCGAAGAGATTAAACAGTTTGAGGAAAATAGAAAAATTCAAGTGCATTTTTCACTTCACTTTACGGTGCATTCACATTTCCGTTGCATTGCATTCGGAATGCTTGGCGAGGAAAAAAAAGTAGGAAAACCTTAAAAAACAAAACACTGTTTGTGGGCATCAAAAACCGAAAGCGGAGCTGCGGATTTTTGCAATTTGTCGCTGGGCGGGTAAAGTCCTTTGTTTTGGGGGTAACCCCCGCCAATCCACGAGAATCTCTCCACACACCGAGCCTATCTCAACCCTTGGCGAGCGTTGGCTTTTTTTACTTTTTTTTTATGAAGACCTTTAAGGTATTCCCTGTAGCCAGGCAATTTTTTGTCATTGTCATCGTTTTGTTGCTGCACTCGGTTGGCGGCAGGGCAGGGGTTGCGGAAGGGTTAAGGGCGGAAGGTCAGGCGGTGTGCAAGAGTTGCACTTTTTGCCGCTGCACTCGACTCGCTGCCGTTGTGTTTAATTTTTTGTATAAAATTTGCATGCAAAGTGCATTCCCCGATTTTTGTTGCTCACTTTTTTGACCATTTTTTATGTTTGTTTTATTTTAATTTCTTAATTAGTTGCTTTTGTGGCCACAATCGGGGTGGGAACAGGGAACAGGGTAGGGTAGGAGCTTGAAAGCAAAAGTCTAAAGCCCAATGCATTTAAGGGTTGGCTCCGAGCTCTCCGGCTCACACTGGGGTCCAGTCCTGCAGACTTTAAGGCCGCCCAGCCTTTCAAATTAGTCAAATTGAAATGGCATTAGGCTTTTGATCTCCTTGCCTGCTCCAGAACGCCCTGCAATCAAACCGAAAACTATTTAAAATCTAATTTGCATTCCCGGCAAACAAATGCATAGGAAATTTCCCAGCCCGAGCTCTTCTCTATTTCTTTTTTTGGCAGGAGGGTGTGGGGTCTTAGTATAATCACAAAAATTTGTCATAAAACTTTGGCAGACGCAAAAGTTTTTGCTGCACAAAGTCAAAGTCGTTGACGTCGTCATTCTCGATGACTCAAATTGAGGAGGGAAATTGAGGAGGCTGGCAGGCTGGTCTTTGAGAAATTAGTCAAGAGTCGCAGGCTCCGGTTCCTGAAGGCAGCAACAGCAGCAGCAGCAGCAGCTTCAGTCTACATGCATCTCGAGCTCATCCTAGCCCTATAGATTTAGAACGATTACAATTCCTGCAACACAACCAATTTGGCTGCATTCTGTGGCTGCCCCTTTGGCCGGGAGTGTGAAAACTTTTTAATTACCCTCATCAGCGAAATGCAAGGCCTCACTCAAACCTCAACCCCAAATGGAATGGAGGGTTGAGAGTTTGCTTTGCAGCTACTGAGGTTTCAAAACTTTAAGGACAGATTTTAGTTTCCGGGTTCGCTGTATTGTGTTTGTTTATTTAACCATAATTACATTCGAATAATAGTAATTGCAGTGAAATTTTAATATAATTAATATAAATATCATCTACTAAAACCCAATAATATGTTACATAATAATCTGTAAATTTAGGAGCTTAATCAAAAGATTAGATCGATATTTCTGGAATAAAGCATTTGCTGAGTGTATCCTTCGGGGACGCCAAAGTTCAGTGACTGACGGCACCTTGAGTTCCTTGAGCGCCTTGCACTTCCTGTTTCCCTGGCTGACTGGGCTGGCTTGGCAACCTTTGGGACACCATTATGGCCAGGAAGGAGGAGAGCGAATCGCCTGCCTGCAACTGGGTGCTGGAATTATGAGGTAAATTGCCATTAATCAGCTGCCTGCCATCAATCTGTGTCACTGGGCAAAAGGAAAGCGAAACCCGAATGCAATGCAGTGCTTGCCATAAGCATAATGCAAGTGACAGTGGCCCGATCCCTATCGCAAGTGTGAAAAGCGAAATTCTCAACACTTGGGCAAACAGAGCCGGTCTCCCTCAAATGAGTCGATCTTATCTGTAATTGCTTTCGCTCCAAGACATCGCTAAAAAACACTTGGCCATATATTCGGGCCCAGAGCTCTTAGCTCTTCGGCACTGTGACTTGGTGCACTTTAAGGAAATGACCCAAATTAGGCAAGAAATGGAAAAGTTTTTGCATTAGCAAGCGGCTTTCATTTTGTCTTCAGCTTTGAGATTTTTCTCTGACGTTGCACTGTGGAAAATTGTACTAGTTTTATAAAGATACTGCTCAAAATTGCTCTGGGAACTGAAAACTTAATAATTTTATATCAAAATATATATTTACCTACACCTTATTCTAAATATTTGTAAAATGTTTGTTTTTGATTCGCAATCATAGGGGAGGCGATCTGTCAAAGATTACTTTTGATTATATAGGGTGGGAGGTCAAAAATGATCAGATCACAGGATCTAATGTAGGTTACAGTTAGTGCAGAATTAATATCACCAAGATAAAATACATAAATGCTTAATATTTGTATGGATGTTCTGAAATAATAAAAAAATATATAAGATATATTTACAAAATGTTCTGAGTTTACAAACATATTTTAAGACATCTGCCATGGCACTTGGCGTGTTTTAAGATCGGTAATAATATCATAGTGATGATTATAATGTTGCTTTATGAATCAGAAAATAAATAATTGATTCCAAGTGCTATTTTTTCCCCCCGTGTAGTATAGACTTACTCAAAGAAATCGGCATTTTTGCGAGCTCTCTTCGAAGGAGTCACGTAGCTGCAACTGCCACGCTTCCAGGTAGCTTTGGCTCTTCTATAGCTCTGCCTCTATATGCAGCATATGCAGCGCCCACACGTATATAGGAGACATCTTATCTGTATCTGCAAACAGACAGAGGACATATCTGCCATTGCCGTTCATCCTCCTCCTGCACACTCACACATCCACACTTCCCTACACTGTCAGTCAACAGACAAACATGCCAAGATGTTGAATTTGTACTTCCGCTTCTTCTTGGTTTTCCCATTTCTCCCACTGCTGCCGTCGCCTGCCCCGAGGCTGGAAAATCAGTTTTTCTGTTGTTGCTGATTTGTCGCACGACTTGAATTCCTGATTATGCTGCACTGCACAGCGACGCAGGGCAAAAATTATTTTTGCAAATAAAAAAGAATATAAAAAAAAGGAAGGGAAGTCGCGAAAAAAAAAATATTTCAAACACACATTGAAGAGGCATTAATTATGCGTAAATGAGCTTAATGCATCAATTAATCAAATCAAAGGCGGCAGCGGCCAGTGGGCAGTGGGCAGTTGCATGTGCAGGCCGCAGAGCTGCAGGCGCAGTTCCTCGTCTCCCCATCTCATCATCGTCCTGGCGCTTTGTCGCGTCGCACAAAAGCGCGAACTCGCGGAAGGCCCACCAACTCCAGTTCCCTATTGGCATGGCAAGGGTTACGTCCTGAGAGAGTGGTTGTGAACACCACCACCATATCCTGATCTGGAAAGGGCCCGGTGGTAGGTCTTAAGCCGTGGCATTTATAGATTGACTTTGGAATAAACTTAATAAAGTGTAAGCCCTTATAGTATAGCTTTCATATCGGAAAGATACCATTTACAAAATGTGAAAAGTAATTTATCTTTAATAATTTCAGTTATTCTCTAATATTAATTATTTATTATTTAAATACAATTCAGTATTTTCATGGAAATAGCAATTCTTCACCCAACATTAAATATATAATTTAAATATTTTACTTTTTTTAGTAATGTCATCGTTGTCTTTTGTAGCACTTAGCAAATGTCAGGCATGAGCCGGGCTAAGCTATCTGCGTTAGTGTCTTAGCTATCAGCTATTTATACGAAACGGCTTGAAACATTGGTAGTTCTCCATTTGGCCAACAAATGGATTTCAAAGCTTTTTGATTATTAATTTACTTGACACGACTGAATGTATAATACAAAACGAGCTTTTGACTTCTGCCGGTCAAAATAAGTTCCTTATGGGGCTATGACACTAGATTTTTGCTTTTATTCATGAGAGGTTTTAGTGCTAGTGCAGAATGTGAATACCATATAATTTACGTTTTTCCGCAATTAGTTATAATTCGGCTATTAGTATTAGGTAATACTTTTTTTAATTCATTTAAAAAATAATCATAAAACCATAATTTTAAATTATCGCAGCAGGTATAATAAAGTTTGCATGATATTTGCAACGCACTAAAGGAGGCATCTCCCAGCCCATTAATTATATATATTCTTGAGCAGCATCACCAGCCAATCCAAACTAGCCATGTCCGTCAGTTTGTCCGTATGTCCTTCAGTCTTTATGCAAACTAGTCTCTTAGTTTTTAAGCTT
>JAEIIG010011340.1:0-33746 GCA_018904695.1 Drosophila parvula | reverse complement strand
AATTTAGAGACCAGGATATTTTAAAGAGGTTCAGATCGTCTAATGATGATCGAGCTACATAGTTATGGATCGAAACCCTTCAAAATTATAATAATAGTTATAATAATAGTAATAAATATGATAAGAACAAAATATAATAAATAAGAATATTAATAATTTGAATTACTACTAAATATAAGTGATTTTCCGATGGAAATATAATGAATAAGACTCTTAACTCGTATTCAGCTATATGTAGCTATATGTAAAATATGTAAAACCAAATAAAAACTCTCTAATTTCAGATCAAAATCAATTATTTTATTTAAGTTCTTTAGTTAACTAGGTAAATGTATATTTTATTATTAATATATATTGTAACTGCCACGATCCATCGCAACGTTCGATCATAAAAGAGAACCAGTCGCTGGCTACAATCATTGGGGGGGTTAGCTTTAAGATAGGACCTAAGGATGTTGGGTTTCGTCTAGCGATTAGTCCAGTATTAGTGTACATATATATATATATATTTATTTGTTGTAGGTATAATATAATAATAGGGTGAGAATTGGCCGTCCGAATTGAACGGGAGAGCACGTTAGAGCCTCCATTAATTTGCCCCTCGAAAGGATTTCCAGATGATGATTTCTTCGATCTTTCTTGGCTTCTTTAATAATTTCTTTCCTTGCTTTCTTTCTTTTTATCACAGACGCCCCAGAGCAGAGTTTTCTCTCCACCCAGGGCTGGGTTTCGGGGGGTTTTCGCGGCTTCTACACGGTTGTGCGTCAAAATTTGTATGCAAGTGCTTGCACAAAATCATCAGCAAAACGGGAGATATAGATGGGTGAGCACTCCTCTTCCTCTCTCTCTCTCCTTTTCTCTGCTGTGGTGAGGTCTGCTCCAGTTCCAGTTCCAGCTCAAGCTCTAGCTCAAGCTCTTGCTTCCACATCCTCCTTCCGGGCTTGTGTGTAGGGTTGTGTATGAGTGTTGTGTCTCTCTCCGCCTTAAGGCTTGGCGACTTGTGCCTGGCCAGTGGTGATACCATCGCCGGCTGGACTGCTTTCAGCCAGCTCTGAATCCGCGCCCATGGTCTTGTTTAGGATCTTGTGAAAGTGCTCGCCGAAGACGGCATGATTGTAGGAGACCAGACGCCGGAACGAGGCGATAAATGCAACCAGCTCCTCCTGGTAATCCGCAAAGCCGGAAGGCGGCGGTGGAATGCTGCCATTAGAGCGCAGGGCCACCCGGACATAGCCATCCAGGCGTTTGGCTGAAAGGGGATACCAAATATATCATTAGTTAATTAACTAATTTAATTTAGGGTAATCAAGATAAGTTATGGATCAATTATAATGCACTGCTCAATTGGCCTGAAGCACGTGCTTCTTAGGGTTAGGTTTTAGTATAATTAAAGAATGCGAGGAAATAAACTACTAAAGTACACACCCATTAGGGAAGGCACTGGCGAGGCCTTGTTGCTTAGCTTCAGCACCTGATTCTTGAGCGCCGCTTGGTCGGCCTCGCTCATGGCCGGCATCTGCTCCTGCTCCAAGGCCTGGTTGACAAAGGCGCGTATCTGCTCGTAGCAACTTTCAATGGCAGTGCCCACTTGGCTGTAAATTACAGGACATTTAAGAAAAAGAGTGTAAGGAGCACGCAAATGGAAACTCACTCTTGGTTCTTCACATCCTGCACGATGATGTCCAGCTGCTGGGAGAGCTTTATGCGATTCTCGCGACGCTGCGAGATAATCGGCGTGCTCTGGGCAATGGAGATCAGCGAGGCGCAAAGGATCAGGCGCTGTGCCCGCCAACTGAGGCCCGCAAAGCGTTCCTTGTCGATGCGCAGCAGTTCGGGGAACTCCTTCTCAGCCGGATAGTCGATCAGCTGCATGTAGGCATTGTATATGGTCTCGTCCACATTGGTGCTGGAGGCGCGATTGCGCTGCAGCCAGTCATCCGTTGCCGGGAAACTGAAGGCTAAGAAAACATAATTAGTTAAATTAAAATTAAAATTCAAATATATCCTAAAGGATATCCTGCTCACCATTGCCCTGGAACTCGCGCAGATACTTGCTGAACTTCTCCTTCTCATATTGCACCGAATTGGCGGCGATCTCCTTGCGAGCCAGCGTCAGCATAAAGTTGGCCATGTCCAGCTTCATCAGGCTCATTAGCTCGAGGATGCTGCGGAACGTGTCCACCACATCGTCGATCTCCTTTAGCTTGGCTACAGCTTCGTCCCTGGCCGGCGAGCAGGAGCGCGACAGGATGCTGATGACAAAGTTGGCATAAGACCGAAAATCGAGCAGTCCCTGCTCCGCCTGCTGCTGGATAACAGCCTCGTCCAGCACCTCGTTGATGTGGGCCACGGCCCGCTCGTTGTTCGGCGACAGCAGCTGGGGAAAGCACTCCTTGATCTCTGCCAGCAGCCGGATGGCCTGGTCATACGACGGCGGCTGGCGCTCCAGCTGCTGGCGCAGCAGATCCCAGAAGGCCTTGTGCACATTCCTCTTGATGGCCCCCTCCAGGCTGTTCGAGGGCGGCTCATACTGCTGGAGCTTGAAGTCCGGATTGAGAGCTATCTCGTGGGCCAGCTCCATGTTCCGCAGGTTCTTGAACATGCTGGACACCTCGTCCATGGTCACTATTTTCGGCGGCGAGCCGTCCAGGCTGGGCAGCACAAAGCGCGTCAGACTGTCCACGGAACTCTCGCTGTCCGTGCGGATGCGCTGCTCGTCCTTTTGCTGTCCACCGTTCTCCTGGGCATCCATGTTCGCGGCCTGTTCTCTTTGTTCCACGGCAAAAGCGGAAATGCTAGCTCAACTGGTTTTAAGCACAAGCCAAATTTGGTTACCACCGGTTCAAGCCAGATATATCTTTATGCCGTTGCAATTGCGCCGTACTAAGCCTGCGCTGCGCTTTCTTTGTTCTTTGTTCGAGGTCTTCGCCCAAAGCTCCGCTGGGGGTTAGTAGTGGTTCGCCTGGGAAGTGTTCAAAAGGAGGGATTCAAATACAGTGGCTATTGGCTACAAGGTCAGTTGCTGAGCGAGTAAACTTCAAGGCTTTCAAGATGGGAAATCGAACTACAGGTTACACTTTAAGCTTACTGCAAATCGAACTTGAACTGATATTTTTAAGAATCATATTAATTTTATAGCTTATTTTCTTAAAATCTCAACGTAATCTTGTGTAACTTATGTTTACCAATAATTAAAGAAAAAGTGCAAGCCAAAATGAGACCGTTTTTAATGTTGAAAAACGTTTTTCTCCCTCTGCTTTCGAAATTTCATAATATTTCCAACTAACAGACCTAATTTGCATTAAGCAATACAAGAAAAATATAAAAATACATCTGGTTACATACTATTTTTTGCATTTCGTAAAAAATTGCTCAATAAAAATGTTGTATTAGTGTTGAAATAATTTTCAAATTTTTTGTGTGAGCTATTTTTGGCTTGGCGGTCACAACAATCGGTAAGATTTTCTAAAACAAATTACATTTAACAAGTTCCAATTATAGCTAAAGAGTATAGAATAGAATAATTTTATATATATTTATAATAATAAATAATAAATTACATTCGTGGAGAGAAGAAATCGAGTTTATTTTTAAAAACAAAACCGACTTATTTTGAAACTATTTAATGTAGTGTAAGCGAGAGTTTCCCAACAATGACTCTCAATTTGGAAATAACTGTTAAGCAATGTCCACTGTAAGCAGACAAGCTGGGAAAGCCGTTAAACGTGACTAACGCACACACACAGGCCAAACAGGTGTGCGCCAGTGTGAGTGTTACTGAACAAAGAAACGAACAGCAACAAAGACAAAAAAAAAACAAAAAAATCAGCCACTTGGCGATGGAATCAAACGGACAGAGACAGGAAAGTACATATTCTCGAATAAATTCGAATATTCTCGAAACCACTAGCAAATGCAATTTGACACAGATTCCAAAATTAAATGCAGAAAATTAGAGCCACCAATTGCACAACGACATCGAAAGGGGGAACATAAACAAACGGCGCAATAAAGCAGCCAGCGAAAACAGAGAAGCGATAGTCTCGTGTGTATTTGTTTTTTTTTTCCTCCTATTGCGCAGCATTCTCAGCTGGGGAAAATTGGGAAATGGACACAAGGCCGTCGCTAAATGGGGTGGAAAGGGGCAGGATGACTGGTTGGTTGATCAACTCACCGAACTTAACTTACCAGTCGAGAAAACAAGAGAAGGTTCCAGAACATTTACTTGTATTTGATTTACGTTTGCAATCACTTACAAATTTAGCAGTTAATTGTTCCCTTAGTTCCGCTCCCCACCTCGATTCCTGCACAATTTTTGCATGCCGAGACTCCGAGTGTTACAACCTATCACAAACGGTGACCAATTTCCAAATAAAAACTTTTCAAACTGACTTCCACAGCGCCAGCTTTGTTTGTTGTCTCTGCTGTGTTGTCCTCTTCCTCTTTCTTTTTCCATTCGCCTTTCACAGATGTGCATGGTTATCGGCTGCCGATAGGCTGCATATACACATATCACACTTGATAACTTGGCGGTAATTGCCAGTTTAAACATTTTTGTAAATCTCTCATTATTTTTTCCCGTTGCGAATCACATTTACTTGGTAACAAATATATCTAACAACTATACTTCTGGATATTTAAGGAAATTAAGTAAAATTACAAAAACAAGATACGGGGCAGTGAAGCGCCACCTATAGGTTAATGCATGTTACCGTACATTTATCGACAGTCTTGCCATATCGCTATGTCCGCACAGGGTGGCAACCTCTAGCCCAAGGAGCAGACACAAATTTTCTTTTTCGACCAAAATTTGGAGTTTTTTTTTCGTTAATTCGTGTGCTTGCCCCGAAAAAACAAACATTGCAACACTTGTTACAAGCACCGAGGAACAGCGGAGCTCCCGGACTGGAGGAGTCCATGCTGTAGTTGTGCCTGCCCGTTCCTTTTATTTATTGAGACATTTTGCACCCTCCCCCGACGACGCAGGAATTAGGACGAACCCAGAGGCAGGCACAGGCGAGATCAGCACCCAATGGAGAGCGAAAAGATTTTGATGGCCGCCGGAGTGACGGTGGCCGCCGTTGTCGGAGCCTTCGTCTTCTGGGGACCGTCGGGTGAGTGCCCAATGTCCATATATTTCTGCAAGGGGGAAGGCCTTAAGCCCTATTTTCTCCACTTTTCTGCAGGCTCTCGCTTGCGCCAGCGACGCGGTCAAATCGCCGGACTGCACAACTTCGGGCGCACCTGCTTCCTGAACACACTGCTCCAGGCCCTTGCCGCCTGTCCGCAGTTTATCGCCTGGCTGCAGCTGTACAATGGCGCTTCCCCGGACCGCCGGAGCCTGATCACCTCGATGCTGAACACACTGGAGGTGGTGAATGGCACCCATGCCACGCTGCGCGGTGATCCGCACTCCCCGGGCGCCGTGCTGCGCGCCCTCAACGCCCTGGGCTGGGTGATTCCGCAGGAGGAACACGATGCCCATGAGCTGTTCCACGTGCTGCTGTCGTCGCTGGAGGAGGAGGCCATACGGCCGCAGCCCCTGGGCTGTCTGTCGGACGCACTGCCCCTGGGTCTGGGCCATGACAACGATGACACGTGTAGCAGCATTGGCCTGGGCGCCGCCGGTACAGCGACGCCCCTCGGTGGATTCCGACCTATTAGCGCCATGGCTGCGGGAACGAGCGCCGGTCAGCGGGGAATCGGGGATCAGCCAAATCGGCCATCAAGCGCCATGCTGACCGACTTCCTTAATATGGAGTACGACGAGAGCACCAGCCTTACGCGCCTGGTGCGCTCCGAGGCCCACACACCCGACTCGCCGGCCTCTGTTTGCGAGCGCGAGGGTGCGGATCGATTGGGCTCCCTGCTGCTGGACGCCGTTTCACCCGGGACGCCGTTCGGCTTTCCGCTGGTCAGCGAGGTCGATGCCTTGGCCACGCCCACTCCGACTCTGGGCGGTGAGCGGCTGTCGCGACCAAGGCTGCCGCAATCGCAGGAAATCCAAGGTGAGGGCCTAAATCGGCGGGTGTCTAGCTCGTGCCGATCGCTGGAGCGGCTGCATCGTGGACCGGGCCGTGTGTCCATCTGGTCGAACATGATGCCCAGCCAGGTGGCACATCCCTTCCAGGGCGCCATGGGCGCCCAGATCGTATGCAACGGCTGCGGCTCAAAGTCGGCGGTGCGCTACGACAAGTTTGACAGCATCACCTTGAATTTGCCGCCGCAACGCAGGAGCGGCCAGAGCCTGGGGCACTTGCTCAGCGATTACATCACGTCTGAGGATCTGAGCGACGTCAAGTGTGATTCCTGCAATGAGACGACCACGCACACCAAATCGGTGACATTCGCCAAGCTGCCGGCGTGCCTATGCATTCATGTGGCGCGAACAGTATGGCTGCCCACCGGGCAGGTGTGCAAGCGCCAGGACTTTGTTCACTTTCCCGAAAGCCTCTCGATGGCGCCATATAGCTTTGTCCAGCCGCATCTCAACAGTCAGGTGAGTCAGTCCGAATACAGATTTAGTCCCAGAGAGAGCAGTTTCTGCCACGGCAATGTTTTTTTGCTCGTTTCTCGTGTGAAAACATGATTCTTTCTCTTTCTATTTAATGTGAGAATGAAAATTTCTCAATGAAATGATCTAAGAATATGTTTTAAGCCAGCTTAATAACAAAGTAATAGATAATATTAGTAATTGGTCCATTGAGTATTCTCAGTTAAGTTTCTGTTGTTACGCTATTTCGAGAACAATTTATAGATAGTGACTCGATTGAGCGCTCGCACATTGGCAGTAGGAATGCAATCAGAAAAATGCATTTAAAACTTAACTCTTTAACATATTTATTAAATAAAAACCAATATATTCCATTTGCAGGCTGGCACCCCTTGGGGCTCGACCATGTCGCTGTTTTCCACCAGCCTGCCGATGAACAACGGCCTAGCCGGTGGTGAGGGTTTCGGCACCATGTTCCCCAAGAACTTGTACCGCCTGTTGGCCGTGGTGGTGCACTCGGGCGAGGCGAACAGCGGTCACTTTGTGACCTATCGACGTGGCTCCTTGCGAAATGCACACCGGTAAGTCATCAATTTGTACTAGAGATGTACTATATTCAGAGGAAAAGTCCGATATTATATAACACAATCATTTTAACGATATCGAAAATATCGTAAACTTTGATATTTCAAGTTCATAATATAAACTAGATATCAAAAAGTATGGCACTTAAAGTTTAAATATCGATTATATAGAAAAGTACCCGAAGAATGATATCTAATTAATCTATTAAATATGGACTTGCGTTTCAAATTGATACAGTACGATATTTAAGTTCGATAATTAAAACTTATTGATGTCCCCCTTTTTAGCTGGTTTTACACATCGGATACAATTGTGCGGGAGGTGAGCATCGACGAGGTTCTCAGCGTGCCGGCATATCTACTCTTCTACGATCGGGGCCAGCACCGACAGCTGCCCTTACGCTAGTCAGCCCGAGGAGAGGAGCCAGCCTTCAGCCAGGACCGGATCCTAGTCAGTCACTCAGCCGGCGAACACTTGACGTGATGGAATATCCAAATCTAAACCCTTACACGATGTATCTACGTGGATACGTCGAACAGTGGCCATAAGAGAACACGTATCGTAGAGGACTTACCCTTATATATATACGCATATACCTACATATATACGGAATCCGCGATCTGATCTGATGTATACTCTAAGCCAAGGACAAAAATGTTATGGTCTCTGCATACTGCATGCATCATCCTCTTCATTTGTTATCGATGCATTTACGATTTTTTAAGAATTCCAAATTCATTATGTGCTTTTAGCTGTCTGTATTTAGCAATATACACACATAAATCTACCGATAATTGTTTGCGTGTTATTTCCGTAGGATAGATGTTCAATAAAAATTTCCAAAATATTCCAAAATGTCTTATATCTTACTAGATAAATAGTTTTCTTTGAGTGTATATAAAAAGGATAACGTACATACATATGTACATATATCTGGTTTGAGGCCAAGAAGTAATTCAAATAACACAAAAGTCAAGATAAAATCCATATATATTTTTATTTGCAGTTAAAATGTAATAAAGAAATATTAAAACTAAACCGTTGAATTTGTAAAGTATTTTTATGCTTTTATCCTTTATTAGCGTCCTTTTCATTCTTGGCTATCGAACTACCCCGCCGATTTTAATCTTATCGATATATCGATAAAAGCCTGCTTCCTAGTCCTGACACCGCACCAGCGCAAGGGATTCGGTAAGCTGTTGATCGTCTTCAGTAACGGGCTAGCCCGCAAAAAGGGCGTCATCAATAGTCCGGAGAAGCCGCTATCGAATTTGGGGTGACTCAGTTATCGCAGTTATAGTAATAGAGTTGAACTATAAGATATGAATGTGTGCAAGAGACAGCAGCATTATCAGTCGCTATTATTTGCTATTTAAAATGTACATTAGCTTACAAATTAACGATTCAAAAGACTCGCAAAGAAATATAAATAAAATTTCATTTTTATCGAGCACTCACTGTTTAATCGATAGAAGAAAAATCTAGAAACCAAGTTGTCCCAGAATCGATAACTCAGCAATGCTTCGCCTATCATTCGAGTGTCATCACAACCGTGAAGCATTTTGCGTTTTTATTTCATCCGCCAAAAAAAGTGTTATTGGAATTAAGTAATTAAGAAGGCAACATGTCCGTCGCCCAACTCGAACATAGGCGTGTTGGCCACGTGGAGGAGACGGACGAGGAGCACGAGCACGAGCACAGGCACCATCGGAGGCACCGGCAGCGACAGCTGGAGGAGGAGGAGAAGGAACCAGAGCACGAGCATCCATCGGAGGAGAGCTCTAGCTATGATTACAAAATGGATGCGGGACCGCCGCGAACGCCGGTTACTGATGCCGCGGCCGAACTGAGCGAAAGTCTCGATGTCAGCGGCTCGGATGAATCGGCGGAGCAGTCGCTGGACATCAGCAACATTACGCAAACGACGGAAACGTCCGTGGAGGGTGAGCCGCCCAGAAAGCGTGAACGTCGCGACACTAGTCCTAGCAACACCTCCAGTTCATCCAGCGGCGGCTGCGCTAGTAGTTCACGCTACGATGACATCAGCGATGCGGAAGAGAGCGAGCAGCCAAAACCGCCGGAACCTCCGGAGCCGCTGGAAGAGCAGGAGGAACAGGAGGCGCTCCCAAAGGTGACGGAGGAACCGGAACATACGGTGGAGCAGAAGGAATTAATGGAGCAGGAGCAGGCACATGAAGGGGAATTTAAGCAAGGGCCAGAAGAAGAGCAGGAGGAGGAGCAGTCTCAGGATGAAGTGCAAGAACCAGAGCAGGAGCTGGAGCAAGCGCAGGAGCAGCAGCTGGAGGAAGCGCAGGAGCAGCAGGTGGAGGAAGCGCAGGAGCAAGAACAGGAGGAGTACCAGGCGGGAGAGCAAGAGCAAGAGCCGGAGGAATACCAGGTTGGAGAGCAGGAGGAATACCAGGCGGAAGAGCAAGTGCAGGAGCAGGAGGAATACCAGGCGGAAGAGCAGGAAGAATACCAGGCAGAATACCAGGAGGAATACCAGACAGAAGGGCAAGAACAGGAGCAAGAGGAATACCAGGTAGAAGAGCAGGAGGAATACCAGCCTGAAGAGCAAGAGCAAGAGCAGGAGCAAGAGCAAGAGCAGGAGCAGGAGCAGGAGCAGGAACTCGAGGTTGGCCGCGACATGGACACCGACGATGAGCCCTCATGCAGTACAGTTATTAATGTGGCGACCACGAACGCCGGCTACGCAGTCGATCCCGATGCGCCCGTCAAAGCCATTATCACTGAGGTGATAACCATACCGGCGCCGCTTAACTTCAAGCTGCCCAGCCCCGCCAGCGGGCCGGTTGTCCCCGAAACGCCCGACTCGCCGACGGACGATGGTGACGACGACCCACCGCCGTACCTGCACCACTCACATATGGAGCACACCCTGCCGCTTAGTATGGCGCTGCGTGATCCTCGCAAGCGCAATATGCCTCCGCCCATTTACCCGCCGCCGTCCTCGTCCACGTCCTCGCTGTCGCTGCCCACGCGGACAGCTCTGGGCGCCAGTGTCGAGACCATTTCGAGCGACAGCAGCGAGGAGTCAAGCAGCGAGGAGGAGGAGGAGGAGGAGGAGGACGATGACGACGACGCGACGATCGACAGTAGCACCTCGGAAACCATGACCACGGTGATCAGCGGCGATCCAATGATGCAGAAGATCGATATTACCGAGGATCCCGAGAAGATATACTTTATACGGCGCGACGATGGCACCGTCCACCGGGGCCAGGTGCTGCAGTCGCGCACCACGGAGGACGCGGCCACGCCGTACGAGTACTATGTGCACTATGTGGGCCTGAACCGACGCCTGGACGGCTGGGTGGGCAGGCATCGAATATCGGACAATGCCGACGATTTGGGTGGCATTACGGTGATGCCACAGCCCCCGGCACCGCTGCCGCTGTCAATGCCCGCCGATCAGCCCTGCACTAGCCGGGAGGGTATCCTGCATCAGCAGCAGCTGGAGAAGGCTGAGGCGGCGGCGGCAGCGGCAGCGGCAGAAGCGGCGGCGGCCTCAAGGGCTGGAGCAGTGCAGCGAGCGAAGCGATCGGGCAACCGGGATTATTATTTGTCGCCGTGCATGAACAATCGCTACGATTACAGCGACCGGAAGATAACGCGGTATCAGAAGCGTCGCTACGACGAAATCAACCACGTCCAGAAGAGCCATGCCGAGCTGACGGCCACGCAGGCGGCGGCGGAGAAGGAGCACGAGTCGCTCACCAAGATCAAGTACATTGACAAGCTGCACTTCGGGAACTACGAGATCGACACGTGGTACTTCAGCCCATTTCCCGAGGAGTTTGGCAAGGCGCGGACGCTGTACGTGTGCGAGTATTGCTTGAAGTACATGCGGTTCCACCAGACCTATGCCTACCACATCCTCCAGTGCGAGCGGCGTCGGCCCCCGGGCAGGGAGATTTACCGGAAGGGGAGGATCTCCATCTACGAGGTGATCGGCAAGGAGGAGCCGCTCTACTGCCAACTGCTCTGCCTGATGGCCAAGCTCTTTCTGGACCACAAGGTACTCTATTTCGACATGGATCCGTTCCTTTTCTATGTCCTCTGCGAGACGGACCGGGAGGGCAGCCACGTTGTGGGCTACTTCTCCAAGGAGAAAAAGTCGATGGACAACTATAATGTGGCCTGCATCCTAGTTCTGCCGCCGCATCAACGCAAAGGATTCGGTAAGTTGCTGATCGCCTTCAGTTACGAGCTATCCCGCAAGGAGGGCATCATCGGTAGTCCGGAAACGCCGCTTTCGGATCTGGGGCGGCTCAGTTATCGCAGCTATTGGGCCTACACGCTGCTGGAGCTGATGAAGAACCGCTGCTCCCCGGAGCAGACAACGGTCAAGGAGCTGAGCGAGGTAAGCGGCATCGCGCAAGAAGACATCATCTACACGCTGCAATCGATGAAGATGATCAAGTACTGGAAGGGCCAGAACGTCATCTGCGTGACGGCCAAGACCATCCACGATCACCTGCAGCAGCCCCAGTTCAAGCAGCCGAAACTGACCATTGATCTAGATCGGCTTCACTGGAGGCCGCACAACGCGGCTAGCTATGTGTCACGGGTGATGCCGGCTATGTAGCATACGGCGCGGGACCCTGTCCCGCAGCTATGTTCCGAAATCATAGTAATCGAGTAATTTTATTTGATTTTTTTTTAATAGTTTGTAAGGAAAGTTAGAGCTGCAATAACATTGATATTTGCGGTCGATATCTCCTCTTTACCTAATATCGATATTCTAGCAGCCATATTAGTAGGCAACTAATACGAGAGAGGATATTTCAGAGATGAAACACATCTAGAGACCCTCTCTCTTTCGATGCGTTCTGGATAGAGTTGCGAAAACATTCCTAATAGTGGCCAATACATCGGTGATTATCTGTAATCAATGTTATTGCAGCCCTAACCAGAATGTTTCGCGAGAGGGAGAAGGAGCAATAGTCGAACGTGTAATTATTAAATAACATCAAGTGTTTGTAAGAACATTTATATTATAAATACTACAAATTATTTATTCAATAATCGCTGTAAAGTATAGTAGTTGTTTAAAATATTTTGCACTACCATCACTTATTCAGTCAGAAAACTACTTTAACGTCAAGCAAAAAAGCATATTTGTAAACTATAAATTGTTCGTTACATTAACGTCTCGAGAGAAATATCGTATATAGCGGCCATATCTCTTGATAAATAAGTGTTTAGCCCTGCAAATATTCTCTTATCATTATATTATAAACTTTTTGTGTGTATAAAAAACAGAAAAATATTGGATAAAAATATGAAGCGTTTGAAAATACTACGCTGCTCCGAAGTTTCTTGATCTGCTCTCGCTCCCGCTCTGACTTTTTTTTAGATACTGATACTGCTCCGAAAAAAATCAGAGCAGAAGCGCGAGCGTAGCATTATTTTCATGCTTTTAATATGTTTATAAAATTATGTAACAGCGCAACGACCGCTTCTCTTATATAGTAAATACATTTTTTTTTGAGTGTAATCTTAAGACTTGAAAGTAATATTGGAAAATTGAAGAATCACAATGTCACATATACGGCAGAAAATAGGAACTATTGTTTTGTAAATAAAATAAAGACGTATTGATTGTAATTGTTACATTTCATTTTACTGTTCCATTAAAGAAATTCTTTCAAGATTTCTAAAGGGATAGGGGATTGGCGAAGACCTTGCAATATTTTTATGTAATTATTTTTTTTTACATTTTTAAAAAGTGACTTATAGGAAAGAATAAAGAATCATTAAAAATATACATGTTTTTCTCTACAATATTTGACAATAGGCAAGCTCCAAGAACTATCGCAAGTATTCTCCCCGCTAGCAGGCCACCTCTAGGCTTTAAGCTGTCATCGATAGCACCCGCATCGATAGACCTGCATTCAGCCGGGCTGCTCCGCTGTTGCTGCACTTTCCGTCCCGTTTACCCGCCCCTTTGACGTTCTTGTTGTTGCTGCTGCTGCCATTCCAAGATACACAGGATATATAGGATATAGCGCTGTAGCCACGGGCTAGAAAATGGGCCTGCTGTCCGATCCGTCGATATCGACGCAGAGCAAGCTGGTGGACGGCCTGGCGCGTCATGTCCGCAAGGTGTGCTCCGTCTTGTATGTGGCGGGTGTGGCATGGTTCTTCTGCCTGGCGCTGCCGGAGTTCAATCACGGCACCTATCTATCGGAGAATGCTCTGTCGCCGGGCCTCGTTTACCCCGAGATCCGTGTGGATGCCAATCGCCTGGCCATCCAGCTGCTGGAGGAGTTGCAGCGCGAGCGAAAGGATCATCTGTCCACCACGCCGCATGCCTGGATTGCGGCCAAGATGAACGAGTTCGGGTTGGAGACGCACACGCACAACTACACGCTGCGCTATCCCTTTGGCGGCGGCAAGGAGTATCATGGCAAGAATATCTACGGCATTCTGCGTGCTCCGCGTATCGCCTCCACGGAGGGCATCGTTTTCACGGCTCCCTATCGCGCCGCCAGCTCCGTGCACGCCGACATCTCGCCTAGCGTGCCGCTGCTTCTGGCCTTTGCCGACTTCGCCCGAAGGAAGAATTATTGGGCCAAGGACCTGATCTTTCTGGTCACCGAACAGGAGCAGCTGGGCATGCAGGCTTGGCTGGAGGCATACCATGATGGCGATCGCGATCTTGACGACAGCAAGGCGTATCTGCGTCCAGGCAACCTGCCAGCTCGAGCGGGCTCCCTGCAGGCGGCTCTGAATATCGAAGTTCAGGATCTGGAAATCGGTGAGTTCGTGCGAGAATATCCATGAGACCAGCATAACTTATCATGTATGTATCTTCATCCCACAGACTATGTGGACGTGCGGATCGAGGGACTGAATGGCAAGTTGCCGAACTTGGACATGTTCAACCTGGTGCAGCGGATCATGGCCCGGGAGGGCATTGCCTCCGGCTACAAGCAGACGCCGCGCAAGAAGCGCCGGCACAGCAAGTCCCTCTTCGAGACGAACCTGCGTCAAATGCTGGCCATGCTGGCCACCCAGTCGTCGGGCGTGCCCAATGGCAACCATGGGCTGTTCCATCGCTATCGCATCGATGCCCTGACCATTGCCGCCCACAAGAGGGCCACCCATGCCACGCTGAAGGGTTCGCCGGGCTCGGCGGCAGTGCCGCTGCTGAAGGCTATCGAGGGCATAGCCAGGAGCTTGAACAATCTGCTCGAACGCTTCCACCAGAGCTTCTTTTTTTATGTGATCGTGAACAATGATCGGTACATCTCCATTGGGGACTACATGCCCGCCTTGGTGGCCCTGGTGGCCTGTGCTTTCGTGAAGGCCTACCTTACGTGGTCCACGCTGCCGGCCGTCGATGCAGGACCGGAGGAAGCGGATGAGAAGGAACCAGAAGCCGAACCTGGAGCCGACCACGAAGCTGAAGCGGATGTGGAGCCCGAGAAATTCGATCTGCCGTATGGCTCGGTGCTCATATACCTCACCGCCACCCTGGTCATAGGCTTCCTGTGCAATGTGCTCCCCCTGCAGCAGTATTTCCTGGAGATCCCAATGGGCGCCGCACCGCTGACCACCTCCGTGCTGAGTTTCCTCTCTCTCATTGGGTTCATTCTGCCCTTCGTTGTGGTCCTGCCGCCCGGCGGCCTGGAGCTGCTACACGTGGCCTTCCTGCTGATCTACGGCTGCTCCCTGATCGTCATCGGGCTGCTGAACTTCGCCCTGGGATTCTTTGTGGCCGTGCTTACCGTGCCGCTGGTGATTGCCCTGGAGACCAAGGAGGAGAACACCAACAGTACGCCGAGGAACTTGATTCGGTTGCTCACGCTGATCCTCAACCCCATGATGATCGTCTACGTGATTGTCCTGGCCATGACATTCTATCAGTTTCCCGAGTTGCCGCTACAGAAGATCATGCTGCGAGCGGCCACGGCGGCCATGGATGCCTCGGCCTACGGTCTCATTGATTCAGTGGTAAGTTCTTAGCTTTGTTTCATTTATAATTTACACTTAAAACTTTAATTTAGTTATATGGGAACTTCCTGTACTTCGTTATATCCACCGTCCTTCTGCCGCTGTGGATTATCTGCTGGACGCTGGCGCTGTCGAAGCGACGTGACTATACCGATTATGTGGATTATGAAGAGACGCCAGCACCAACGACATCGCCGCACCCACAGGCACAGACAAAGGTCAAAACCAGTTAAGCTGCGTTTCTTTTTAGTCCTTTGAATGCCTACATATATCAACTGGAAAATTATCCTAAGATTAAGTGTGATAAACCCGAAATTCCATAAAAAAAACAAAAACAAACAATGTTATAACGCATTTGGTTAAATGTCTAAGTAAATGAAATCTATTTATTAGTTGGAAATATTTGTGTGCCTTTCAACTCTTTTTGCGCTATCTCTCTTGTGTCAGCAAGTAGTAGGCAGGAGTGGGTCTTCCAGGAGCTCTGTGGAGCACGTGCCCCTTTTGAATAAGTGGAAAACTTTTCGACTATGACACGCAACTTAATTTAAACTTTGCACTGCTGCCGCTGCCGCCGCCGTAGCCGACGTTGGCAATTAGTTATGAGCCTGGATTTGCCTCAATCACGGACGGATGCATGATGGGGATGGTAGCTGCTGGCTGTGCACTTGCCGCTCCATGTTTACCGGCGCCATTCAATCTGCAACTTAACAAGAAAACTTTCCCCCACACTCAGCTTCGGGGGCGACACTGGAACAGTGGTGCCTTCTTGGAATTATATATTAGAGCAATCCCCCAGCGGCTGTGCACGGTGTAGAATAAAATAACTTGTGGAATTTCTTCTTTTCAAGTGGGAGGATCGAAAATGTCCTTCTAAGACCAAGAGCACTATCACGTTAGTCTTTATACAGTCAGTCCAAATGGCCTGCTAACCTTTGGTGTAGCGTTTTCAATTTAAAATATTACATGTTTCATTCCATCTCCCATTTCGGGTAACAGGCGAACATAAATAAGTAGAGCGACGATTCGCTTATTTGAGTGCTGACCTAATTCATTGGCGCCATCTATGCAGTAATAAGGAGAACCACCACAGAAGATCCATCTATGCGGTTATACAGGGAACCACCAATATTACAATATAGCTAAAAGAGCATCTCTGATGTGTGTGTGCAATTTTTCCAAAGAAATATTGCGCTTTTCCCATTTCGTGTAACAGGCGAACAGAAAACAGAAGAGCGACGATGTGCTATTACAGATCTATGCGATGACGTCATTGATAAGTCGAGTGCTTGAAGAGAAACGATAATACAAAGTTAATCGACCTTCTGCTGCCTTCTGATCGCCTGGCGGAAAAATCAATTTTCAACAATAACATTTGGGCAACAACATGTTTACAACAACAACAAGTTACAACAACAACATAATTACAACAACAACATGTTTACAACAACAACATTTCTCCCATCAAATTCCTTGAAATTGTCGTATAAATTGTACGTTTTTCCCATTTCGGGTAACAGGCGAACAGAAAACAGAAGAGCGACGACGCGCTGTTGTTGATCTATGTGATGACGTCATTGATATGGCGGTTGTAGAGAGAGATAGAATGACGAGAGATGCTCAAATAAAACGTTAGGTGGCGCCACATATATGTTACATTCCTATTTGAATAGTGGCGCCATCTATAAAGTTATACGGGAAACCACCACAAAGTTGTGTAAATAAACCGATAGGTGGCGCCACACATAATTACATTCTTATTCGACTATTGCCGCCATCTAGTCACATTTTTATTCGAACAGTGGCACCATCTATGCGGCTATAAGGGGAACCACGAATACTGCAATATAGCTAAATAAGCATCTCTGATGGCATGTGAGATGTAATTTTTCCAAAGAAATAGCGTACTCTTCCCATTTCATGTAACAGGCGAACAGCTATCAGGAGAGCGACGACTCGCTGATTTGTGCGCTGATAGAGCGCATAAAGAGATAGAGAGAGAGAGAGAGAGAGCAATTATGACTCTCGTCATTGGTAGAGCGGGTGATGGTAGAGAAACTGTTGTACGATAAAACAAAGATAATCGACCTTCTGCTGCTATCTGAGCGCCTGGTGTAAAAAATAAATTGGTACATAAAAATGTGAAAACTTGGCCCTTTGCCTACAACAACAAAATGCTACAACAACAATGTTACAACAACAATGTTACAACAACAATATTACAACAACAACTTAACAAACATTATAATTGAAACAACATTTTTCCATTCCGTCTAACATTTCGGGTAACAGGCGAACAGAAATGAGTAGAGCGAAGATGCGCTGGCACTGCTCTGCCCGCTGACGTTATTGGTATAGCGGGTGATGGGAGAGAAATTGTTATAAGCTCAACATTCTGCTGTCTTCTGAGCGCCTGGTACTAAATATTAATTGCTATATGACTATTTTAAATAAAAATGTTCGTATACCAACCAAAGCCACGAAATTTTAATACAAATATGTATTATTAAAATATTATTTAAATCTATCCCAAACATTATGAATAATAGGATATTTAATGGCCAAGGTTCTTTAAACTTTATTAATAATATAGAACTCGTTAGCCACCTTTCAGATGCATTCTTTCTCTGCCATGTTCAAGGGTTTATTTTTCTGCAACTGCTCTGGGCGTGTTTGTGTCAATGCCATCCTTGACGCTATCGCATTCCGTCCGCTTGTCCTCGAGCAGGATATAAATGTTGTTCACGCTGTACTCCGCCTCCAGGTCGCGCACCATCCTGGTTTGGCCCAGCAGGTGGCCCTGGAGGAGTACGCGCTGATTTACCTCTATGGCCTGTTCGAGCAGCCGGTTGATCATCTCATCCGTCTTCCGATAGTCGTCAGATAGTTGCTTCGCCAAGGTCAGGCTGATATCCAGGGCCATTGGGGTGGCGGCACCGCAACTGAACTGCTCCTCCTCCAACAGTCGGCTCAGACTGTCGTCGGATTCCGGCTTGGCGGCGTCAGTCTGGTCGGTTGATGATGGCTGGGCATTGCCTGCTTCCAAAGATTTGTCGAGGTGATCGGGCTCGCCATCCGAGCTGTCCATTTGGAGGTGACGGTCAACCAGCTCCGCGTCAATGGAGGGTTTGGAGAAGTCTAATGGATCGCCACTCATCGTGTATATTGTTCGCATGGAATATATGTTTAGGAAGTAGTATAGTTTCGAGCTGAAAAGTTTTCTAGAAGTGAGGGACTGGGTCGGGGTGTCGTATGTCGATGTCAAGAGACGAAGGCCATCTCAATGGCTCCTAAGATCCCATAAATTATACAAAAATTCCATATAAGATATATTAAACTATAATTTTTCAAGAAAACTCCTATTACCCGGGGAATCCCCCGTTTTGCTGCCTTCTTATCCAGTGTAACTTGGCCGTAGACCTCTCCTTGTTATCCTTCTGCTCCCACCAATCTCTGCCAGACGGAGAGCGGAGAGAAGGGTATCAGGTGGGTGGATATGGGTTGCTGGCTGCCCGGGTTGGGGAGAGGGGCAAAAATTGGCAAGATGATGTCACATAATTGCCCCTCGAGCGCTCATCTTAATTATTGTGCTTGCTGACTTCCTGTTGCCCGACTTAATTCCCCGTTAAAGCCAACACACACACAAACACAGATACCCTGCGGTATCCCGCAGGACCTTGGCGCTGCAGCCGCCCCTGGATTACTCCTTGCTGGCGCTGCTGCTGCGTGTGGCATGGAAATAATTAAAATTGTTCGAGGTTCGAGCGCAGCACTCTCTCGAAGAACGAGAGGTGTTGCACTCCAAGGAGGGAAGGCAGGACCATACATATATATATAGGATATTTACATGACAGTAAACAGACGACAGGAGACTTATCGAAGGACAAAAGGAGGCAAGCAGGCAAGTTGGGAGATCCAAGCTTAAATATTCATATATTATAATGGGAAAAGATACCGTAATAGCTTTGGCTAAGGGATTTCGTAGCAGGAAGTTGCGGTCTCGGTTAATTATTTATTAAATACATATTTCTTCGAGAGTTTCTTCTTGATGCAGTATTGCTTTAAAAACAGAAAAGGGTTTATTTTGTACATTTTATTGCAACTTCAATTGTTAAACCTTTCTCCAATTAAAATTCTCTTTCGCTAAGGGGTTTGCTCGTCTTCTCGTTTTTTTTTTTGTAATGAAAAGTGAAAATCGGTGAAACAATGTTGGAATATAGGGGAATATCCATAGAGAGCTTTCAATTTGCTGCTCGCCACCCATTGTTATGCCTGGATTTGTTTGCTTTGGATTCTTTTTGTATTCTCGCATTTTTTTTTTCGAAACGTGCTTTACTTTCGAAGAGAATTGAAACCTTGACAGTTATTTGTGTGTTTTGTCCGCCCTGTCGAAACAATGCAAAACGGCGAATCTACACACACGCACACACCACGGGGAGCGAGTCACGTTGCACTCCATTTTTTGTAAAGCAAAAAACAGCGCAGGTGAAATGGTAAACAAACGCATAGAAAGGCGGGCACAGAAAAAAACAAACATTGCGCTTGGGAAACATAGAGGCGATACACTTGGAAATTTTAGTGGCTTAGATTTGGGAAATCATAGAAAATAACCATAAAATTCCAAAGATAATATTTCCCAATTTCCTTTATTCTCTATAAAGGCGGGTACCCAAAGTTTGGGGATAAATGGTGGTTAATACACTGTGAATTTATCATGGCATAGCCTTGGATATTTGTAAAAAACAACTTTCGAGGCGCCTTAAAATTCCCAAGTAAATATTTCCAAAACATATATACCGTATAAAAAGAGATTTCTATGACCTTGGATTACTTTCCTAAACAAATACTGAACAAAAATCAAAAATTCAGTCTTATAATTCCCAAGTACATTTTATCTTTAAGCATAAAGAGGTATTTCTATGACCTATGGTGTATACTTTGTTTGGGGTAGAAAAGCTAAGCTTTAAAACGATTTTGTTAAAAAATAATATATAAGTTTAATGTAAAAATAAATGAAATAAAAATAAAAATGACGAAATAAAGCCAAGTTTTATTTGCAGTGGAGAGGCTGACTAAACAAAGGACTCGATGGGGAGTGGAAGTGAACAAATAACGAAATAATATTGCATACGAATAAAAATGCCGTCAAAACTGCCAATTTCTCTCAATTTGTAAAGTTTGTTGAATCCAGTATTGCTAGTATTTTTCAATTGTTGTTGTTGTTGTTTGCCGCTGAAATCTTTGTGTGTGCAGATTTTCGTGACGCTGAAAGTTTCGACTAGTTGAAGGGGATTTTCGTTTCCTTTTTTTTCTTTGTCAGGGGGCTGTTGTTAGTCCTGCCTTCTTAAAATTTCATTTGAGTTTACTTTCTCAATACTTTGACGCTCTGTTCTTAATCAAAGTTTGCACAGCGACAATAAAACTCACGATTTTATTTACAAACAATCAGAGCCTACGACAGGACCTCCCGCCCTGCTATTCCCTTTCTTATTTTTTCTTTCTTTTTCCTAGGAATTGGAAACAGAGCAAAGACAAAGACAAGCCGGGGCAAAGGAGGATGACTAGAGGGCCGTTAGATGAATGACAAACGAGGCTCGAGTAGGCAAACTAGAAATGAGTGGAGTGCATGAGGGAATTTGCCAAATTGAGCGAGACGAGGGCCAGGATACTGTAGATGGGATTTACAGTGGAGCCTGCACATGGCTGACTCTCTTTATTAGCTTAGAAACTGATTAATGAAGATCCGCTAGAAGGATCTATTGTAACTTAAGGTGGAAATTGTCTGAAAATTATTGTAATTATTAAAATAATCTAAGTGCACTATGGAAACTAATGTAATATCAATTTATATTATTATTATTGTAACCAAATGAATTAATTAAAATTGATCAGTTATTTATTTACATATAAATATTTATATCTTACATTTCCTAGCTTATCTTATTTTTTTACACCAAATGTAGCATGCTTTTGGCTAATATTTTTAAAGATTTCAAATCGATAAGCCAACTTTTATTATCGTAAATTATCGTAAATAATCATCTTTAACGAGTTTTCACTGTACTTATGCCTGTGCTTGGCTGTGTGGGTGTGGGTGGAAAGTGGCCATGGAGACGGAGTGGCTGAGGAGGAGCGAATACAAAGCAACAGCTACCCGCATGATGTTTTTTTATTGCGGGAAACTCTCGACGTGCTCACACACACACACGTACAGGGGGAGAAGAGCCAGAGAGAGAGAGAGAGAGAGAGAGAACGAGAGAGGCACATATGGAGACTTGGCGAGTGTCTTCTCGGAAAGTCCTTAAATTTAGGTGGAATTCAATTCCTTTCCCCTTTTGTCCCCTGCTGAGCAGTTGTTTAGCACATTAAGCCACTAAAACAACTAGCTGTTTTTTTTTTTTTTTGGAGAAGGGCCCAAGGAGGAGGGCAGATAAAGGAGGCGAGAAAGGAGGAGATAAAAGAAAAGAAAGGCGGAGAAAGGCGGCAGTGAAGTGCCGTAACACATCGCTCTTCGGCTCCGAGTTGTCAGCTGTTTTACGGCCAAGTTATGACGTGCCTCAGTCACGGGCTTAAGTATGTACAAAAAAATAAAATAACAACGAAAACAAAAAAACAAGATAACAAATAAAAATAAAATGAAAACAAGATATAAAACCAAAACACAAGGAACGGCGTCGAATATACTCTACAGGGAAAATGCTGTAAAGGAAATTAAAACAATAAGAACTCTGAAAATGTATTTTTTCTACTTTTGTATCTAACTTACTTTTAAAACAGTCTGCTTTAGATATTTATTAGATGGTAATTAAATATTCATTTTATTAATACAGTTGTGTACGCCTTCTTTTAATTATAAGAATTATATATTGGGTAAAAAACTTTAATAACAATAAAGGGATTCATGTATTGAAAGCCACATCAACTAGCACCGAAATATGGGCAATGATTTGTTTTCATTTCACTTCATAACTCTAAATCTTTCTATAATTTGATGTATAAACAATACATAAATTAAAACTATTGCTTATTATTTTATTTTTAATTTTAAAACCAATTACGACGGTCATATACCCTTGCCAAGCTGTACTGGCCACTGTAATAAAATCTTGATTAGCTGCCAGTGTACATGGTTATTTTCTTTATTTCAGCCAAAGAGACTAATATACCCTTTGTGAGGGAAAGGCAAAGAAAAGAGCATCATGTTGGCCTGGCCAGAAAGGTAGGAAAAGCCGGGAAAAGGAAAACTTTTATGCGCCGCTGTCGCTGGCGAACACAACTTTTGCCTTTTATGTCCTTGTCCCGTGTCGTCGTCGTCGTCGTTGTCGTTGTCGTTGTCGTCTCCTATCAGTGGTTACATGTATATGAATATATATATATACATATCCATATATATATCCCTATCTGAGCAGAGAGTGTGTGTGCTGTTGTGTGTGCTGTTGTGTGTGTGTGTGTGTGCTTATGGCGTTTTGTGTGACATTTATTGTCATTTAACTGTGACAAAGTTTAGGGATAAGCATACACGGAGCCATCTGCAAGACATCATCCATACGTAGGGGACTGTAGGACTGTAGGCGTGGCAGATACTCAGGGCTAAGGGGAACTACGAAACTCAAAATTCAATCGACATCGAAATCCAGTAACTCGCTTACAGGTATTAAAGTCTTATGCGTCGATTTGCCCTATCAACCTTCCTTCTTACGGAGCTAACATCCGGATAATGTTGATCCCACATCCTGTCAGGGGAAAACTGGCTGAGCAGGGATTCCCCGAACAGGATTGCGGTATTTATAGGTAAGTAATTATATTTAAATAAATAATAATTGGGAAATTACAAGCAGTTTCCGGTAAATTAAGAATTTAAGAAAGAAAACAAGACCTATAAGTATGAATACTTAATGGGAAAATGATCGAAATTTATCGACTTTATGGGTAAGTAAACCTTTTTCAGAAGCTACAAGAAAATAATAATTGAGAACTTACAAGCAATTATAAAGAAAGAAAGACTCCTTAAATATGATTAAAAAATCGAATTCGTTTAACTAAACTTATCGAAATGTATCGAATGTTGGCCCCATCTTTGACCTGAGCTGCTGTTACAGATCCTGGCGCCTGTTTTATTCGCTTTATTGATGACTCATCAGCAAAACGGAGCCACCGGACGGAAACGCACTTGGTATGCCGGCCGGGTTATGGCCGGATTTTACGAGCCAAGTGGGGAAACGTTTTCGATTTACACCAGAAGCCGGAGCCCGAAGGGCAAGGATGTGTTGAAGGATATAAACGGTAGATGGGGATAAATTGATTGATAATTGATAGCGTAACAAGGCATGACCAAGAAAAAACATAGAAATGTTGACAAACGAATTTCTTAACTAAGAAATACAAGTAGACAGGTTGGGAAAATAACCAAGTTGAGAAGTACTTCAAGGCGTGTTTTCTATTTTCCTAGTAATTTCCCCTGCGTTATATCAAAGTTGCTTTAGTTTCAACGAAAATTGCTAGATTTTGAGCTCACTCACTCATTCTAGCTCGTTAGATATGTCCGGTTAACTGGCCAGCTTTGTGGTGAATCCAATGTCTGTCGATGTGGAAATGGTCCGAGTTCCTGATATCTTTCCTCGACCGAGAGAGAATGCCTGTCTTCGGTTGATTGTCGGGGTGGGGAAGAGCTGAGTGTCCTGATTTCTGGTTCGCTCTCTGGCAATTTATGTTGGCAGATGTTTGGTCGCATATGCAGATTAAGTTGGAAGCAGATCATGTTCAGGCAGAGGAGCCACAGCAGGAGCTGGACCACAAAACAGATGGAGATGGAGATGGTAGCAGTAGATGGAGATGGAGTTGGAGATGGAGATGGAAAAACGGAGACGGAAGTGGGGCAAACTAAACTGTTGTTGGCTTGTTAGGCAGATGGCAGACATATCCCGGCCGGATGTGCGCCAAGGATATGCTTACAAGGCAAACAAATTTACCCATAATGCTGTCAGATGCATATCGGACCCGCTCTCGCTCAGCCTCTCCCTTCTCCGATGGCATCCATTATTTGTATACTCTACTCTTGGCCAGCCAACTGGCAGGCGGCACTCTCTACTGTTTTATCCAGGCAAAGGGATTGCGACGACGAAAGTGGTAAGGGTATATGGTATTTTGGGGCAGCAAGGATACTGCTGCAACTTGCAACTTGGGCCTAAGCTGGGCTGCGCTCTGCTGGCTTTCTTGTTAGCCTGAAAAATTTGTTGATTTTCCTGCTGCTGCTGGTGCTGCAGCCAAGACAGGACAGCGGGACGCAGGACATCAGCTCAGCTACGGATGCAGCTTCAGTCGCCTGCACTGCCTGCACTGGTAATAAAATGCAGCTGATATATATCCAATAAAATCTTTATAACATTTTTAAGCTAGAGAAATTAAATGAAATATATAACAAAAAATTGTATAAAACCTTAATTAGAAAATATGGAAAAATACCGGTGCGTATGCGTGATTTTTCGTTGATATTTCTTTCTTTCTTGGACCAAAAAAGGAACATTTTCATTGCTCTATTTAAGCAAAATTAGTTATTTAATCACGTATTACAGAAATATATAAAACCTTGTGAATTAAACTTAAAATAAAAAATAATAAAGTCACCCTTGCGTATGCGTGATTTTTCGTTGATATTTCTTTCTTTCCTGGACCAAAAAGGGACCATTTTCACTGCTTTATTTAAGCAAAATTAGTTATTTCACTCAAGTATCACAGAAATATATAAAAACTTGTGAATAAAACTTCAAATAAAAAATAATAATGTCCCCCCGGCGTATGCGTGATTTATCTTGGATATTTTGCTGCCTGAAAAAAACAGTTTAACTCGTTTTCTTTTGTATCCTTAAGGCATAATTAGTTATTTCTCAGAGCTATGACCTAAGTAGACCCTCTTTTGGCCGAGTGCAGCTCCTTTGGCTGTTGCAATTTTTGAAATATTCACAAAGCAAAGAGGAGAGATGTCCTAGGCGAGTGGGAAATTGGTTGCCCGCTGGGATCCGTATCCTTTTGGCTATGTTTGTTGTTGCTGGTATTGCTGCTGGCTGCTCCTTGTTGTTGCGGTGATAGTGCCGACCAGATGGCCACCCTAGGTCCCTATTTCCCCTAAAAACCCCGCCAGCAGCAGCAGCAGCAGCAGCAGCAGCAGCACGTTCTCTCTGGTCCTTTGGGGCAGAGGCAGAGACTTCTTGTGAATCTTTCGCCGCTAGTGGTGGTGCTTCTTGCACGGCTTGCAGCTTTTTTTGGTGTCCTGGCAGATGAATGATGCTGCTGTTGCTGCTGCTGCTGCTGCTTTTGCTACGGCTCCTCTGGTTCCGGAAATGTGGAGATGGTGCTGGAGACCCGAAGTTTGTGGGGGGTGTGGGCCATCATTTGTGTATTTGCAGACAAATTGGATTTCAACTGCGGCCTGCTCTCTCGCCAGCCGGTTTGCTCAATTAACTTTGTTGCCCAGACCCAAACAGGCCATTTCTCAGACTTTCCGGTTCTTCGCTCTTCGCTCTCCTCTCTCCGGTCTTCGTACTCTCCTCTCCGCTCTCCACTCTCCTTTCTCCTTTCTCCTTTCTCCATTCTCCGTCACTGTCTCTGTCTTATGCTCAGTGTCCGCTCTCCCCCCCTTATCTGTTTGTTGTGACTTCTTGCAGCTGCTGCTGCTGTTTCTTTCGTTCTTTATGTCCTGTGGCCACCAGTATCCTTTGGCCGGCGTGTTGTAAGTTTCCCCACACACACACACACACACACACATCCGAGACGGAATCGGAATCGGAATCGGAATCGCAGTCCGGAGTGCATGCTTGATAAATGGCCTGTGATTATGCCACGCCCCCCGGGAAGTGGACGAGGCCACCTCTTGGCAGGATTAGTGATGTAAGCCGCAAATGCACATCGATTAGCATCGCCAAATGGCAGGGCGAATAAATCGAAGCGAGACCAAGATCGATGGTTATTTATCGATGGTTATTTATCGATTGTTTTGGCCTCGGTTTTGAGTGTTTCTCTGACTTAAAGTACAAGAAACCGGGCTTGTTATTTGTCAAAAATAGAATAAAATAATAAGAAAACATATAGAAAATACTTGAAACTAAAAACAGATAGTTGTGGAACGTTTGTGATAATCAAATCCTTTTAAGAAATGAGGATAATGTCATTCTACAAAAGCAGACGGAATTTCGTTCTTGTCTTGTATTTATTTTGATCAGTAAATATTTGTATTTTTAAAACAAACTCCAAATTAGAGAATATATATACATATATATTTGCATACAATACAATAACATATTTTCTTTGTTCATTAACTGGCAAAGCTGAATTTAATTTAAAATAGAACAATCAAAGGCAAAATCATATTTGAATAATTGAATTTTTGCATTTTGTGTGTGGGGGGGGATGAGCAGTAGCTGAGTCCATCCAATCCCGCATTGGCTAAATGCACAATTTTCTATATTATGTAACATATATTTATTTATACGAGACATGTGAAATAGACAGACAGCCCCGAGCGTTAAATGTTTGAATAAACAAAGCCGCAAAAACAAATGAATGGACGGGGGAGAGCAGTGAGTGAGTGAGTTAAAGCCGAAGCCAGATGATCTGTAAAAAGAATAAAAGAAAAACCTTTTGAATAAAAATATATAACATATTCATGCATGAATTTTAAATAAAAAATATCTATCCCCAAGAAAAAAGAAGACAGACTTTAAATATGTATAAATATGTTAATATAAAATATGTTTAATATAACTCAACAAAACATAAAGCAATGTACAACTATATTTACTTTATAGAACGATTTTAAAAGACTTAAATTCTATCTAGTATTAGGCTTATAAATGTTTCTTTTTGCCTTTCCTTTACATTTCAGGCAGTGACTCCATTTCCATCAGCAACTGGGTACAATATACATTATTAAATGGCATTATAGGACAACTGGAAATAGGGATAATGAACCAATTGAATCGGATTATAGAACTGTTTGTGAACAGGTCGAAACATGATAGTGTGAGTGGCGGTGTTTTCGATGTTTTTGTGTGCTGTGTGTTCTGTGTGTGTGATAGTGAAGCGATGACAGCAACGCGATAATGATTTCCGTTTTCACACCTCGTCGCGACTCACAAAGGATGTCAAAATGGGGGGGGAAAAAAACTGCAAGGACGCGGCGCTTGGGCGGGGGTGGGTTGGCATCGCTTGGCTAGCGGAAACGGGGCAACCGAAGCGTGGGCGAAATGGAGAAGCGGAAGTGCAGCATTTGCACATTTCCGGCGCTGCTCACTCAGCCCGTGCATAATCGATTAACTGGCGCGCATAAACATGACCGCAAATGTGCAAATGCACAGGCGGAGGAGAGGATAAACCCGGCAAAAATTGGTAGAGGGGAAATGGGGGTGGAGAAGGAGGCAAGGCAGCCGAGGGTAGCCGGCGGGGGGCTTGTCGACATGCATAAATGCAAATGCCATGGCAATACATATGCAAATTACTTTTCACACACTCCGCTTCACAGAAAAATGCACCGCAATCCGGACGGATGCGAGTCGCGGATACGGGTAGCAGTAGCATGCCACGGATCCGGAGGAGGGTAGCGGCACAGTGGCGGTATCTGGTTATAGTCTGCCACTAATTTTGTGTTTTCTCTGCGGGCTGGCAGCCACTAAACTAATTGCAAAGCGAGTCTCCTCCTCGGCTGCCTATGTGTATGTTATGTGTTTCCATTTGGAATTTCCCAGGGAAATCGCTGGGAAATCTGTGGTGGATTTCGTTGATATCGTTCGGATCGAATTGCACGGCGAATAATTAGGGTTTTCCCTGCTGGATTATCATAGGTTGTTACTAGAATCAGGTTATAACAACACCGATAAGTACAGGATTCATTTGTTGTATAAATATATAATAAATTCAATTTAAATATTTGGTTGTATTAATTAATGAATAAGCACTTGAAAAAAGAGTATTGAAAACTAATAAAAAGTGGCAAAAATCTGTAAAATAAAATAAAACATAGATAGAAAAGATAGAAGAAAGATGGAAAAGAAAAAACATATATAAATGTAAAAGTTATAATATATATTTTTTATATATTCAATTTAAATTGAAAATAAAAATATATAAAAATAATTGATGAATAATAAAGTGAAATATATATTTATACATATATAAATAAATACTTGAATAAATACCTAATAAATCGTTATATTGAAATGGATACCAATTAAATTAATAAATAAAATAATTAGTAGCTGAAAAATATGTACAGAAAGAATAACAAACAAATAAGTATAGCCTTAATGATTAGCAATTATTTGTTTTTTGCAAATATTTTGTTTAAAAACCTTTAGGAGAATCTACATATAAGGAACTTAATAACTTTAATAAATAAACTCAAGCAAAGCTCGAACATATATTCCATTTAATTGTTATAATTTGTAACATTTCGTTGTAATTAATAAAATAAATGTAATAAAAGCGAAGCTAAACAACTGAATATTGCCAACAATTGGGGCTCAGAAATATATAAATAAATTCCATCAAAAGCTTAAAATAAAAGTTGGCCAAATTGGCTGGCCAAATAATTAACCACATAAATTTCGGGGAAAATCAAGAAGGAATATTGAAAGGGGAAGGAAAGTTTCGCCTAATTCCCAGCTGTGCCATCGATCTGACCTCGGGGTCAGCTCACTATTCGCACTCGCACTCGCACTCGTCCTTGTACTCGTATTCCCCGAATTCCCCAGGTCAGGACATCCACACGGTTGTCTCTTGTTTGCCTTCGAATTACTTTGAATTGACAGAAGGGCTCGGCTCGGCTCGGACTCTGGACTCTGGCAGGAGCGACGCCAAATCCCAATGAAATTTATGACCCTGTGTCCACCCAGGACCCCACAAAATAAAGGATATTCGAATGAATGGGGAGCGGGTTGGGGGCGGATGAAGTAGAATCAGAGAGCAAAAATGGCGCCAAACTTTCGCCCTGATTTTTGGCAAATTAATTTTAGTTAAATTTCAACACGTTTACTTTGTGTGTAGAGGTGGGTGGGTGTGTGTGTTTCTTTTTGCCGAGCGGTGTGGGCAACCAGACAACTTATACACATAAGCCGGGGGCGGGCGCTGTTCCAGCGATATCCTACCAAAAGTTGAGCTGGCTCCTAACTTTTGCCATATTGTTGTGGTGGGGGGCCAAAAATTGAAAACAGAAGTTTGGGGCCTCTAAGTGGGAAGTGGAAAGGGTGGCGCGCCTTCGACAGATTTAAGCAACTGAGCTGTTAATGGTGTAATTTTCCCAGTTTCCCACAAAGACAATAGCTTTCACGACGGCGGCACGAAAGTTGCCAGCCGAAATCTCTGCAGTCCCTAAATTTCCCATCGAAATGAAATATGTTTCGTGAATTTTTTGTTAAATTAGAAATGAAATGAATGCCAACTGCTTGCCCCTCTCATCTATATATATTAATATTTGGAGATTTATTTAAGGGATAACTTAAAACTTAAAGTTTCAAGTTAACTAAGCAGGCAAACTTAAAGTGCGCTGTGCTGACAACCTCACGCCTTCAGTGAATTCTTATTTGCGGCATTGTCATTATAGCCACGCCCCCCCCTTTTCTTCTAGTTTTCCTCGGTTTTCCTCCTGCTCCCTTAAATTTCGCATCTGCTAGCTGCCTGACCCAAGAAACAGAAGGAACTGAAGGAACAGGTCCTTTTCCAACTGCTGTTGTCGGTTTTGTTGATTCCTAATCAGAAACGTGTTTGCATGCACACGGCCATTGGGGGCGGGGAGGCCGGTGTCCTCGGGGGGAAAAGCATGGGGGAGTAGAAGGAGAAAAGCTGGAAAAGCACAGCGCCCACCCGTTGCTGTCGTTTGAGTAATGGCTGCAATAGGCAACGTGATGTCTTCTGCAATGGTCGGAAAAGTGAGAAGGAGCTGCGGAAAATAGTGGCAAGGGAAGAGGGAAAAGGGCAGAGCTGCAGTGGAAATAAATAATAAATATTATTGTTTTATACTATTATAATAAATTTACTGTAATAAAACCCCTTAATAATTATTTATTTAAAATATTCTTCATGTATGTGCCATTCTCTGAGCAAACAAAGTTATTTAAAAGCCCAATCTTTTTCTAACAGTGTACAGAAAGTTATGTGGGAGACCGGAGATGTCCTCGGCTTGGAGACAACTGGCAGACAGAAGGAGACAAGTGCACGGAGTACAGGATAACAGGAGTACGAGGAGTACAGCATAACTGTACAAAGACAGCGTGCGTGGTTTCATTCTCAATCCATTTCCTCAAAAAAACAAAAAATAAATACATTTAAAACAGGAAATATACAAAAATTTCCTATTGTATCGATCAAATCGATCAAATCATGGTTATCAAACTTCTGGGAACTCTAGTGATGGCTTTTGAACTCTAGTCTTTAATAAATTAATTTGATAATTTACTTTAATATATCGATATATCGAAATAATCGATAACTCAATCACTTTAGACATAGTTTTCGATTTGTGTGTGCTTAATAATCAGATTTCTGTGATATTTTAATTAAAAATATATATGTTTTAGTAATAAAAACATTCTCAGTGAAATTCAAAATTACGTTATTATATCCATTACATCGATAATAATCGATATGGTAATTTAACTTAAAGGCATTCCCCTATACTTATCTATCGTGCTGCTATCGTATGTGTTTAATCGTTTTGTTTTATCGTGAATGTTTAATACTATATGTTATTGATGTTCGATATTTACAAAATTACCCGATTTTTGTTTGCTTTAAATTAAAAGTAAAAACAGATATCGAGACAGACAAAAGGGAGGAACTGTGTAGGGAGAGTAACATATAAAAATCGGTAGTGCGAGGGCAATAGAATTGAAATTGAAATCGAAATCGAGCAATTCATTCATTTATTCATGGCCTTAGGTTCTGAGGGAACAGGCGGCACACGGCACCTTTGTCCTCAATCACCCTCTAAATCGCCCCCTCTCAATCACCGCCCATGGCCATCTCCTTCTTCACCCCTTGGTTGCCACCCCTTTTTTTTTCTGCCCATCATGCAAAGCGAATGCAGATGGCGCCAAAAGTTATGCCAAGAATGTTCTGAAAAGAAAATGTTTTCGATTGAGAGAAAGACGAGATTTATTCCATTAACTGTAGAGCTTGAAAGTTTCAGAATATTAGCTTAATCTGCATATTTTAAATTATATATTTAAGTATTTTTATTACCAAATAATATATATATATTATTAATCAAAAGTTTTCTTTGTAGAACTCAGTATTTGTTAGTCGAAATATTATATTTATGGCTTATTTTCTTTTTTGGTTGATGGAAGGTGGAGGAAGTGGCAGCTGATTCAACTAATCGTTATATTCCACACTCGAATACACTTTACTCAACGACCCTTGACAAGGACATGGTCGCTCTTAGTCCTTTCCTCGCTGCTCTTGCTCCTTTCCTCTGTGACTCTCTCTCACTCTCCATGTTTGCTTTAGCCTTTATCTTCATTGTTACAGCACTGAACAAAATTGTTGGATTGATATATCAAAAATATTAAGATGTGCAAGCTTGGATACATATTTGTATGAAATGTGTAATTACTTTGTGTCCATGTAGGATAGTTTTACAAATATCTTTTAGATATATGTATATATTGAAAATATCGTAATATCGTTATATCGTTAACAACTTTTTTAAACAAAGTTAGCTTTTAATAAATATTATTTTCTGGTGTTTCAGAATAATATAAATATCTGAAAGAGCTCTAAGGCTTTCTTGACCCTTAGTTTCTCTCTGTTTTGGCGGCTGCTCGTATGTGTCAAAACACTCCGAAGACGAGAACACACTGTTGAAGGAGAAGAATTTCATAAATTTGCAGATGTGAGCAGCAACAACAAAGTGGCAGCTGCAGCTGCTCCAGGAACCTGGATTGAGCATGACTCACGAAAAATTCCTTCGGTGCCGGAATCCCTCTCACACACATCCTAACGATGTGCTGAGTGGTCAATTGTCTGTCCTTGTCCGTGTCCTATTTTATCATTTTCCCCAAATAATACCCGTTTTGCGTAAAATTGTTTTTTATGCATCATCAACTAAGATTTGGAGTATGTGTATAAATTTCCATTGCCATTTTCGGCCTGCTAATTGTTGTTTCTGGCCAAATAAATCTCAGTACGTGTGTGTTTGTGTGTGCCAGACAGCGATAAATCAATATAATATACGTGCCATATAGCCAGCACCCAGAGTGCAAATATATATATATGTATATACGTAGTATATGGCGAGCCCAATCAACGCTCGAATTAATCCATTGAGAAATCAAATCGTTTCGTTTGTTAATCAATAGAAATTCAATTGTGAATTGGCCGAAGGCCGAGGTGGAGAAGTTTCAGGGGTTTCCGGGGTTTTTACAAGGGGCTTAATCTGAGTTTTCCAAACAGCAACCAATCATTAAGTTAAGTTTTGCTTAGTTTTTATTTATATTCGTCAGCATTTAATATTTATTTTGGACAATTATTCCTAGATTTAGTATCCTAGATTTAGGGCATATTTGTTTAATATTTATTTTGGACAATAAATCCTTTTAGGAGAATAGATTTAGTTCATATTTTTACAGCTGTAGGGAATATAAAATATATTATATATTTGTTATATTATATCTCGTATAATAAAACGCTATTTTATACAACTGTTTGTAATTTTATGTAAATTAGTACATTCATTATATGTTTCAATAAAAGATTTCCTAACAATTACGTCTTTAATCTCTCTCCTACCAATTTGGATTAATATTCCTTTATTTGGCCCAGTAAAATAGGTTAATAATACTGTAGAATACTTTCGCAAAGTTCCCTAATTGTGAACTCTTCCCCTTATGAACCTTACAGAGTTTGGAGGATAGTAAACAAGTGGATGTTATGGCAATGATTTTCCAATCTACGGACGCCACTCAACGCACGGAAATAAGAGACGGGACCTGGCCGACTCCGCCAGGGAGCGGATGTGGGGGAACTGCAGCGAATCCCAACTGATGGCGATGGCGATGGCGATGGCGATGATGATGTGGTTACCCCAGCACGCTAGAAGGGAAAGCGAAGCAGAAATCCACACTGATTTCCAAGGATATAACAACACACAACAGAACACAACAAAAACTACATAAATAAATGTTAATCGTAAAAAAACATGGGAAAGCATGGGTTATCCTTTGGTTTATTGGGCTCTTCCAATCTCAAAATATATACAGACTTTGGTAAGAGCTCTGAGTCTAGCCATACATCTTCGTCACGCACTGTACTTGGTGGCATTTGCCTATGGAAGCTATTTGCACAAGCTATCTGGCGACTTTCACCTACGAGATTGCAGCCATAAAAGGCACAATAATCGTAATAAGCCGACGTCCAAGAAAGGCAACCAACTGCAGGGTATTTTTGGGGAAAATTCAAACAGGGAAATTGAGAGGAGGAAAACTCAGCAGGGAGTGGGTGGGTTAAACGTTAAAAGGCAAATGGTAAATGGTAAATGGCGGGAGTGCGGTAAATGCAGTCCGCAGACAGTGCAGCAATACTTATTAGAGATGGGATAATCAGACGATAAATTACTATCGTCAGCAGAGTTTCTTATCTTGAGGCTTATATAGTCCTTGGAACTTGGAATCCACTATATCTTGCTCAATTTAAAACATATTTT
>JAEIIG010011332.1:0-25274 GCA_018904695.1 Drosophila parvula | reverse complement strand
CGTAATAACCGGACAAACGCTATAAGCGGAGTCGTTATAGCCGGATTCTACTGTATTTTCTATATCATATCATGCAATTAAATTTTCCATTTACTTTTATTTTGGAATTCATTTCCATGGGAATTTTTATAGTAATCCAAAAATTTATAAACCGATTTAGTACATTTTTAAAATAATTTATATACAAATAAAGTAATAATTCATCTTTATGTATGATAGATTTAATGATTAATTTTTGTTATCAAATATGCACTTGTGCAACTCTCTTAATTGTAAAAGCCGCTTGTTTCTCCCGGCTTTTCGAATTTATCTCTCTCTCCCCGAAATTGAGCGCAGAGAGAGGCAAAATCCTCCCTCGCTTCTCTAGAGTTGCCACTCACACTCTCTGACAAAGTCTGTCGAACGTCGCGCCGCCCTGTAAATCGTAACATTATGTTAATTTAATATCCTGCTATGTTTGATATTGGCAAGTTGCAAATATTTTAGTTAAATTTACTAACTAACTACTATAAATTACTCCCACGAGTCCTCTCCCGATTCTTAATCTGTCTGATTTTTGACTACCATTAACATAGAATGAGTAGAAAGTTAGTTTAAATCCTACGCAGAGCAAATGTAACATAAAAAAATGGTATGCTCGACGTTCGTTGTTATGTTCGATGTTCGGTCCAAACTGAATGGTTGCCTCTTTGTGGATTTCAATTGTGGACTTTGTGGACGTTGTGGGCCCGGATTCAAACTCGCATGCAAGTTCAAAAGATTTCAGTTCGAAAAAAAATTTCTACAAAGGCGGTTGAAACGCGGGAAAATCGTTGCCCTGTTAATTTCCAAGAACTTCCTACCGCTCCGCCGCGGAATTCGGAAAAGTCGTAACTGGAAATTGAACACCGGGATTTTCTCAAAAAAAAATATTACAATTCAACGGCTAGTTGTGAAGAAACAGAAACTGCAAAAATATAAAAACGCCGGTTGAAACAGTTTTTTTTTGGGAAAACAAGAACTCAGAAGTTATTGAAAAACAAAATATGATAAACAAGAGCAAGTGTTGTGATTGAAAACGGTAGCAAAACGTGCTATTTAACGGGCAAACAAGCAGGAAAATAATTAACCATTTAAGGCGAGTACAAGGAATCGTGATAACGGAACGAAGGAGCTGGTGTAAAGCGAAGAACCAAACGGCAGCAGCAATTTGTTAATTTTAAACGTCGTGTGTGTTCTCTCTTGCAAGACAACAAAAAAAACATCAATTTGCATTTAGCAAAAGTTACTTTACATTCTATATGCAAGGTCGTTTGGGTCAAAGTTTGGCAAGTGCAAGTGACAAAAAGAATTTGGATAAATAAATAAGAGAAAATCGAGAAAAGGAGACGCGGCTCTCGGGCCCTACTCCCTGCCGCCTGTTCCGTACTTTTTGAGCATCGCCGCGTCGCGTAACCCAACGGTAAATCTTTCGCCCTACGTGGCCTGCGTGTGTGTGTGCGTGCCCGTTTTTCGGTTTTGTTTTCGTCTCCTCCTTGTGTTCACCAGCCTCCGTCTCCCACCAACTTCTAATTTGCTCAACGAAAACCGAAATGTAAGTGCCGCTACTTTTATTCCTTCTATGTATGTATAGAGTATGTGTTATTGTAAAAGATTTGAGAGAGTGTGTGCTGCAGCCTCCACCAAGCGCCGCATTTAAAGGATATTCCTAATCCGTTTTATTGATTGCAGGGCAGAAGGAACGAGAAAGAAGGCCGACAGCAACAAGAACAACACAGCTGGAGAGCTCAAATTTTCTACGTTTCTGTGTGTCTCTCTGCCTCTTTATGTGTGTGTGTGTGTTTGTGTGTGTGCACCCGTGTTTAGTTGTTGTTCTGGCAATCTGTGCCGCTTTTTTATGTTTTTATTCCTTTCACATTCTCATCCTATCCTATAGGGTTGTAGTTGTTATTATTTTTTTCCCTGCGTCTCCTCCTGCCAGTGTTGTTGTTGTTGTCGGTGATTTTGTAGTGCCTGCTGTTTTTCGATTCTCTCATCTAATCTGACTCTTTGCCCGCTTTTTATTGTTGCCCTCTGCCCACGGATTTCCTGACAAATGTTAATTATTTATGCAACGCTTCCTTCAGCCATTTCCTAATGAATATTATTATCATTATCCTGCCTTGGAAGGAAACTTCTAAAAATTTCAATTTCCTCCTTTAAATTAAAGGCTCAAAATTGTTGATTATAAAATATGTAATTAGGAACGGGATTTGTAATAATTAATTAAATGCAAAGTTTCTACAGTTCCAAGACTACATAGCTATTTTAATAATTGTAAAATATATTTAATAACATTGAATTCTTTATTTATTTATAAATAGTAGCTTACAGTACATTCAATAACTAATAAATAAATAAACCAATACCAATAAATTATATGAAATGCTGTTTTATACCTGAACATAAGGTGCTTTCCACATTTTTTGATGTGTTTTAAAATTAATCCTGTTCTCTTAAGCTTATATTTTCCCTTTTCAATCCGAATACATTTATGTTAATCATGTCCTGCGCCTATAAGAATAATTCCAATTTGTTCGCTATATTTTGCAATTTTTATGAACAATATAAATTAAAATTATTTAAGTTTTACATATAAGAATTTGTATTTATTTTTAACCCATGAGCGGTGCAAATTAAATAACATTTTATTTTATACTTGAAGCTAATAAATAAAGAAGAAATTTATATATTAAAACCTTTTTTAAATCTTCAAATTGTTTATATATTTTATAATATATATATACATATTTATTTTATATAAATAAAAGAAAACGCAGATAAAATATTTTAAATTTCAATACTCCGAAATAAACCCCCCCTATGTTACAATTTTAAAGAATTCCTTGCATAAAAATATAACAAACAATTTTATAAACTTAATAAAATGCTCCAAACTAATAGAATTTGTGGTTAATAAATAGTGCTTTAATAAATTAAAACAAATTGAAGGACCCACGAGTGTAGAAGTTTCAAGCAACTGTCGCAAAAGTGTCAAAATAAACAATTTAATTGCTTACTTTTAGATGGCAAGGCGATTATTTTTAAATCTGCGGAACACACCTTTTTGCTCGGCTTCTTTTTGCGTTCCTGTTCGCCCGCTTATCTCTCTGCTTAATAATACTTGTACATTTTCGCAGCGTTCCATATCTCGGTGAATAACTTCATCAGAAAATTAAGCGAAATATGCCAGGCACCTGCCCCCGTGGGCATAACTCAATAATCACATCAAATGTCGCCACTGGACCGCCTTGAACCCCAGCTTCCACCTCCTCCCCTCCTCCCCATTCTGCCCTCTGGAGGGGAGCAGCGGTTGCAACACCTCCTTAAGAGGTGTGTCCACCGCCTGGTCAGCCCCTCACCGCCTGGCTTATATAGCTCCTCGGTTTCACAGTGGCTTCTCAGCTCCTTGGCTGCTGCTCGGAGCTCCCCAGCTAATGCCGCACAGCTGCGCGCCATTTAAGTCGCTGACAAGTGTTTTGCCGGCATCTCCGGAATGCGACGGAGACGGAGAAGTCCAGGGTTCGGGCCACAGAAGCCGCGGCGCAAAAAGTGGCAGCCAACATTGCTACCAATTATGCGATAAGCGAGCGGAGCCTCCTCAGCACCTGATGCTGCTGCCGCTGCTGTTTGCCGCACAATTGTGAGAAAACTTTAGGCAAATACAATGCGGGCCCGCAAATTAGAAGCTTAAAGTTTTGAGTTTCCCACAGGAGTTTACTTTTTTTTTTATAGTCTGCAGGCCATTTTAGCTAATTTGAAATGTCTGAAAGAAGCGATTTAATAAGGTAGTTCGGTATTAAGTTATTTAAGTTAATAAAGGAACTAACAGAGGAGAGATTTATGTATAGAGTTCTTCAAAAATGTTTCGAATTTTCAGATAATAATAATAAATATTACAATTAACTAAAATTCAATCAAATAATTAAGGAATAAGTGTAGAAACTAATTGATTTACCTCTCATAATCCCCGAAAGAAAAGCAAAAGTCGCAGCAGCGCTTACTCTTCCCACACTTTTCAATTAATCCCCATTTTATTTTTTCTTGCTTGCACCTTATACCCCAAAAGATTCGTGCAACTTGCTGCAGCGGAACAACGTGTTAACATGGCCAAAAGGGGGTTGGGGAGATACCGCCTAATGAAGTGATTAGACTGCGATTTCGCCGATTTCGCTCCCCTAAAGAGTATACGAAAGAGGCATAATAATAATGGAAAAAAAAGGAAATTGGATGGGGAAAACTAACAAAAGGCCGCGTGCGCAGCCATCAAACGAAACGAAAAGCGTGCAACTGCAACGGCAACGGCAGAAAAAAAAAAAGCACCGGCAAGAACAAGAGCAGAGGAATGACCTTATATTGCAACTGCAAGTCAAACAAAGGGCCGCTAATGGGTGGCCTGAAGGGGGTGGAGGGGCGCAGTGGATCGGTAGGCGTAAGCCCGGCCGAAGGGAGAGAACCGGTCGATGGCCATTGGAGGCCGCTCTTCGAGTCCAGCGCGGCAACAGCGGGGCAATTGGGCCAAAAGCATAAAAATCAGTCAAGAGTCGCCTCCGCCAGCTACGTTCAGCATTAAAAGCGACAAACAAACAAACAGACGGACACTGTAGAAAATCGGCCATATAAATTATAATACATAAAAATATTTAAGCTTTTTATTTTGATAATTTTGGGAATAAAATAGATTCTTTTGGTTGGCTGGGCAGATTAAAGGGAACTTAAGAGAAAAGATTTAGAGTTTATTTTTTGAAGAGTATTTACTTTAAATTGTGGCAAAAGAGTAAGATAAATTAGGAAATAATTTAATATGAAGCTGTAAAATTTGCATATTTGTTTTACAAAAAGTATGTCTAGGCTAAAAGTCCAAATTATTTTTCTCTGTGAGCGAACAGGAGTAAAACTCCCCAACTGGGAATGGAAACTGAGGACTGGGTACTGCGAATGCGACTGTGACTGGGCCTCGGACTGTGACTCGTACTGGACCTGGACTTGGAACAGAAACCTGGACACTCGCATCCAAAAGGCCGCCCGTGCGAGCGCAGGAAGAGGCAGGCAGGCAGGAAGGCAGGCAGGCTCAAATCGATTTTCTCGCAAACTTGGCCAGGCCGAGCCGCCGCAGGGCCAACAACTACTCGCTGTCCTCGGCCCTCTGCTCCACATTGCCTCATTCTCATTCTCGTTCTCATTCTCATCCTCCGTCTGCTCCAGCTCCTGATCCCCAGACTCCATCATCCTTCGTTCCCTGCGCCTGCTCTTATTTGGCCAGTAATGGATATGGTCGAGGTGCGCGCGGTTTTTGTACTTTGTCCTAGAGGATTGCAAGGGTATGTGGCATTTGCCCATCGAAATGTAAACGTTGAAAGAAGAATTAGATAGTAAAAAGTGATTTTAAGCTGAAACAATATAAATTTGTATACTATTTTATTTAAGAGTAATTTTTACATGGAAAACTTTACACGATGGATTGACTTTTTGAAAGTGTGGAGTTTATTATTATAATTAAGCAGAGGAATACAATTTGCAAAATAAATAAACCAAACCGAGGATTGTGTAGTCGAAAAGCTTGTCTTTACCCCACTTGCTTGTTAATGATGATGCTGTTAATGATGATTCCTTTGATGATGATCATAATGATGATAATGGGGATGATGCGGCGGCCACAGTTTCGCTGATTTCGCTGCTGGGGTCTGCTGGTGCAGCTAAAATTGCAAGTCAAACTGTCGTCGCTCGGCGTGGTTTAGTTGTTTTACTCGTGGCATGGAGCTGCTGCTGCTGCTGCTCCTTCTGCTGCCCCCCTTCTAGCTGCTTCCCCTCTTTCTCCGGATTGGTAATTGCAATTGCAATTTTCTCCAACTGCAAGTCCGGCTCCAGCTCTGGTTTCTTCTTCTGCTGCTCCCGCTCATTCTGCTGCTGGGGCTTAGTAAATCTGTAAATTGCATTCGCCTAGCAAATTTAGTGGCAGCCGGAGTCAAGTCCATTGCTCTGAGTTATTTAATTTGTGTTATAAATAAATTTGTTTAAGGCCATATTTCGCCATCCGCCGCGGGCAGGAGGTATAATGTTTGCCAAAGATCTATTAAAATCCGAGCACGAATGCATTTTCCTCTATTTAATTGTATTTGCTTTGATATTTTATAAATAAACGATTGGTTTGTGACGGAAAAATGTATATCTTAAGTTGTAAGGGGCAGACAATAGCTGTTTCTCTTATTTTAAGGATTAATGTTATACTTTCTGATATAATTTAATTACTTAAAAATACCAAATATGCTAAAAATTCATATTTATGCCTAACAGGACACATTTTGTAACTCTAACTAACTGAAAACTACAGCAGTAATCCGTTTTGAGTGCCACAATCACTTAGGAATAACACTAATTGAAATCATATCCCCAGCTAGAGGGTGGCAGTGCTGGAGTGTCTCTTTGAGGCAGTCTGGGAAGGGAGGCTGTCAGAAGGCCAAACCAATTCCCGGTAAGAACAACATAATTCGAGGCCAGCAGGGACGAGGACAGGCTGCACCAATGTTATATGCAGCATAGCAGCATCCAAGTCGGGGAATCTAGACACGCAAGGCAACAACAGCATTTGCATTTGGCCCGGACAGCAATTACCGAAGCTGGCTCATGATGTTGGCCTCATGATTCTCTGTTGGCCCGAAGCCTTTGCCACCTGCTTGTCTGGGAAATCTCTGGGTGTCTCTCCTCTATCAAACAGATGAGGTCAAAATAATAGCAATAATTATATCTTAAATATAGCTTTCGGATTTATGTTCCTAATTACTTATCATATTAATTTTTATTGAAATTTACAAGATTTAATGATTAGAAATAGAATAGAGTCGTATATTTATATAATTTTGCACATATCCTCACTAGCAAAGATAATAAATTAATAATATTTCCATGGCTGGAACATTTTAAATAATAATAATACTTGCAAATATGCAAAGATCTATTATATTGACCGCAACTGTGTCTCCTTCCCTGCTGCGTGTGTGTTCCTAGCAGTTTAACTGACGTGACTGTCAATAGAAGGAAAATGGGGAGTGGCTGGGAACACCGGAGTAGGGGCACTCTATATAGGAGGGCAGCGGTGGGTGCCCCTCGCGTTTTCATGTTTTTCAAGTTGTCTGCAAACGACACCCGGCGACGTCGCCTTTTGCACTGATTTTTGCCTTGGCGCTGGCCTGCGCCTTGCCTGCTGGTTGGGATCATCATCAGCAACGAAAAAAAAAAATAATAATAAGGAAAGCAAAACAACAGGAGTGAGCGGGGGCATCAATGACAACCGAACAACAACAAAATCAAGGATGCTAGATATAGTAGAGGCGATCAACTTTGGGGATACCTGGGACTATGTGCGGTTACTTCATTCTAAATGTGCTAATAATCAGAGTTTTATGGGAGAAAAGAAAGTAAAGAAGCAATATTATTATATGAAAATATAATATTATTACCTATAATCCAAAAAAAATTTATATAAATATTTCTATATAATTTTAAAGAGAAATGGTAACTGAAAATAATCAAATATCAATGAACATTATTTAGGCTTTCTTTTCCATTTTGTATAGATACTTAAATTCAACATCTTCCCAAATGTATCTTCAAGATTCACCTTAGGCATCCGAGAGATACAAGGACAGCGACTACATCGCATTATAGAGGGCAGACCTTGGGCTGCATCTTGCAACCCTTTAGGAATTCCCTCCCTATTTCTGCATGTATATGTACGTATATCCTGCCTATAGCCAGGAGAAAGGCAGCAAGGACCCGACCCGTATCTCCTCCTCATACAGAGAGAGAGAGAGCTGCTGAGCGGAGCTTTGCGTTGCATTTTTGCTTCTTTCTCGTCTGCTCTTGTACCTCTTCCTGTTGGGTGTACTTGTTATTGTTGTTTTTGTTGTTGTTGTTTCTGTATTTTTGTTTTGTTTATTTGGTTTGTTGTTGTTTTTGCCATTGCTTTAATTATTGTTCCGTTTCGTCTGGCATTCGCTGCTGCACTTTTCCTTCATGTCTGTGTGTTGTTTTTTCATCAGTTTTTGTTTTGGTTCTTGTTTTTTTGTTTTTGTTTTTATTTTGTTTTATTGCAGTTCTTCTGCATTTCAGGAGGTAGTGGAAGGGAGTTGTGGGGGGTGAAAATAATACAATAGGCGCACCGAATCACTTAAATCATTCACAGCTTGGGGCGGATGTGTAATGGATACGACTGATTGAAGAGGGAAATACTCGTGCGGGAGATTGAAGTGTATTTGCGGCACTTTGCACTTTGCAATTAAATTCGTACAGGAAATTCCAATAGTCCCTAACTATGTTTAGTTAAGACTTACGGGAAAAGAATTAATAACAACAAAGGTAGTTTTTAACCTACTCGAATAAAGTTCTATAAAAACTACCCTGTTACCTAGAGGCTTAGTTTGAAAAGGTCACACTCTCCACTCTGCTCAATTGGTTTCGCTCTGTTCACTTGATAAGATCGTTGATCCATTAATTCGTTTCGGCGCTCTGTCCTCCCTTTGTGATCTCTTACCGAACAAATAACCAATTCTTTGACTTTGAATGATGACCAAAAATGTTACTTCTTTTTTTTTTAACTGTGAATGATGCCAGTTGGTGGTGATTCATTCTCGACTCTGTCCGATTCTCGCATGTAATTATTTTAAAGCGTTTCCCATTTTTGTTGTTGTTTTTTTTTTTTTGTTTAAATGTCTGTGGAAATGCAATTGCAACGATGGTGCCCTGCTGCTTCCCCGCGAGTTTCTAAAAATCCAAAGCAAAACATTTCACTTTTCTTTGTGCGAAAACGAATAAAAATAGTCGAAACAAAAACAAGTTGAAATGAAGGCAAAGAAAAGGAAAAACACAAATAAAATGCAAAAGTTCGAAGCCCCCGGAACGCTTTTGCCGGTTACTTTAACTGCCACAGCAAAAGGAGCAGCAGGAGCAGCAGGAGCAGTAGGAGCAGCAGCAGGAATAATACAAAATAAAAGCCGAGCGAAACACGAAATAAACAAATCAAAATGGAAGAGGAAGGCACGAATGCAGCGCCCAGGACCTCGAGTTTTCCAGGCTCCTCCACGAACTGCAACGTTCCAGATACGTTTTAGTTGCCGTTGCTGTTGCACACAACAAAAAAAAAATAAATGAACAAATTAAATATTCAATAAGGAGTTTATTTTTCCTAATTGGAGTTCGTTTTTACTTAGCTGCTTTAGGGAGTTAAAACTACAGTAAAACGATGCGTTTTTTAATTTCGTTGCAAAACCATTCAATAATTTATTAAGAGATACTTCTCTTGTTCCTTTTATTTTTATTAAAGGTAAATAGAACATTTGCCATTGCAACATTTCTTGCCGTGTACTGTTGTTAGCCATTTTTGTGTGACTTAAATTGCATTTTATTTCTGCAACGTTGCAAAACATTTATTTACTTTCATGGTTTGTTGAGTATTTGCCAAGCCACAAGGAACTACTGCAACGACAAGGCATGAAATTCGCCAAGGATAAGGATGGTGATGATGATGATGTTGTTGTAATGATGACGATGTGGCAGAGGATGACGAAGCCAGAGTTTCAAACAGGAACGAGCGGAACTGTCGACTGCTTTTGAACTTGTGCGTCGTCGTCGTCGTCCTCGGCAATTGCATCCTTAGACAATGACGCACACATAGAAGAAGTCGCCAGGAGAATGAGTTGAATTCACGGAATTGCAGACATTTTGACAAGCGACAGTCCTTTTTTTTCGGTTTTTTATTTTCAGTTTTTTTTTTTTGCGGTTTTGCTGAGGGTGTGTGCCTGCGCACTTCTAAGTAGCAAACGGATTTGTTGAAAGGGCTTCGGATTATTATTATTATATTTCTTTGTATGTATGCCCTTTTTGCAAGGAGAGGATAAATAATTATGATCAAAAGTTTGTCTTTTGAACATGTCGAAATGCTGTGTTGCAAGGTTAAAGAATTTAAATTCCTCTTATCTTTTTTAAAAGCAATATTTTAGGTAATTTAAACTATAAGACATATTTTTAATAGAATAAATATTAGCAGGCTTTAATTAAATTACGATTTGATGTTTATATTCTTCTAGATTTGAGGTCCCACTTTGAAATTCCAAATTTAACAACTGGACAATTTGTATGTAAGTATTATTAGCAACTATCTTTCATGAAATCCTTATTAACAAAAAGCTGCACTAGAATTTTGACTAGAAAATTGAGGAACTTATGTTAAGAATAGGTTTAAATACTATTTAGAGTATTATCATCTCCGCTTAGCTGCTTTTAATATTTCAAACATGACTTTCCCCGAGCGGATTATGAAGATTTTTCAGCACGCCAACGATTGAAATTGATGAGGCCTGTGCCTTGGATGCTGCCTCTGCTGCCGCAATTATGCGCTAATTAAATGCTACATAATTTTTTGAATGCCGAAGACAACTAAAAAATGCATAACATATGTTGTGCAGCCCGAAAATGCTCCGATCTCGCCAGTTTCCAGTTCACAGTCTGGGTCTGGCTTTAAACAAAAATAAAGAAAAAAAGAAGAACCCAAAGAAACCAGGGCCCACAGCCGAGAATCGAGAGAGAACCGCTTTTGTGGCAGTGTCTGGGTGAATTGTGGCCTCATGCCTTGGGCTCGGGGCACACAAGAAACAATTTTCAGGCACACAAAGAAGCAGAAGCGGCAGCGGCAGCCATAACCATAACATGTTTTGTTATTAATTATAGTTTACGCAATGCAGGGGACAGGCCGAAGACAACAACAGTCACAGTCACTCAGGGATCGAGGCTGGCAGGCTGGCAGGAAGCTCGACTTGACCATGTGCTCCTCCTTTTCCTCCTCCCTCTCCTCTTGCTCTGTCTCCGGCGGATCCTCCTCTTGGAGAAAAAAAAGAGTTCACTTAATTTGACGCACAAATGTCAGTCACAAGATGTTGTTGAACCGCGCCAGTTGTTCGGTCCTGGGTTCGTTTGCCCTGCCTGCCTGCTGCCTGCTGGCTGTCGTTACTTTAGTTGTGAAAATAACTCAATAACTAATCCTTTCTGATGGTGGAAAAAGGGTTGGTTGTTTGCCCAGGGCCACTCTGAAAAGTCAAGGCGAAGCATGTGGCAAGAGAAGGCTTCACTCACCTCACCTCACCTCATCTCACTCACCGTCTTGACAATAAAAATTATCATAATTATATTTAAATTAATATGCAACAAGGCCCCGAAATAAAAAACAGTGAAGCCAGCAATTTCCGCGCTCGACAAATTACAGGAAATGCCAAACACCCCTTCTGCTTCTAGCGGTGTTAGTTCACAAACTGTTTATATTAATTAGGAACTTGGAGTAGCTTCACACTCCGTGAAGAAGACCATAGAAGTCGCACCCACCTTTGGGCAATATAAAATAACATTTATGGCACAACCCTAAAGGCAGGCGAACGATACATATGTTTTTTTTTATGACTGATACACTTGAATGATTTCATTTTCACACCTTTTAATCAAAGAAGTCGAAATACAAAGGGAAAGTTTATTATTAACAGAAATTTGGTCAACAATTTGTTGTCTTCTTAGATTTTTGTCTGTTGATTCTTTTGTACAAAGTTATTGTACTAAAAGAGCACATAAATGTATTCTATATAAAGCTAGGAATATTGAAGCCCTTTGTAGAAGTATTTCTGCAATTCAGTTTAGCTTGATAATCCCGTTGAAGCTCAGTGTCATTATCATGCCTCAAACTTCATCGAATGGCAGTCAAAAAGTTGTTAAGCCCACCGACAGACTGGCGAAGACTGTAAGCCCCTTTCGACTCGTCTCAGCTCTCCAGCAAATCAAACTAAATGAGATGGAGGGGCAAAATTAATCCAAGCAGCAAGACAAATAACCAAAACTTGTAACAAATGCGCACGACATTAATTATGCAAACAAAAATAGAAGCCAAGAAAGGGAGACACAGACAAAGACAAAGAACCAGACTAAATCGTTCAGTTTGGCTTATCTAAATCATGAGAAACATTTTAAATATCATTAATCATCGGCGGCTGATGAGTCAAACACAAGCGAGCTAAGCAAAACCGCATTCGGATATTGGAAACAGAATAAAATACAATTTAGCATAAGTTATGCAGAGTGTTACGAATTAAATAATTAAAATCACATTGGTCGTATGTACAATTAACTTAATTATTTAATTTATGCCCACCGAGTACAGCGAGTTGTCATCAGAAATGCAATAAAAAAAAACAACAAAACCCCAAAAACTACAACAAAACATTTGCCGTCCGCTCATCGGCAATTTTGTCGTTGTCAACTGAAATTAAAAATTTGCATAAATTTGCAATTGAATATTGCAGCAGCAGCGGCAGCAGCAGTGACAGACGGGCTGCGTGGGAAGTTGACAATATTAGTTTTTAATTGCCATATAAATTATAAATAAATTCACGCTTCTCTCGCTGAGCCCTTTCAAATGGGAATAGTTTGCATAAATTATATATTATATATGTATATATGCCTCTGTCAGTGACTGAACTCGACTGAGTGACTGGCTGACTGGCTGACTGACACCTGGCTAAAGAATTGTCCAAAAACTGTATGACAATGTAAATTAATTAAAATATTTATAAGCTTATTTGGTGGATGTGGCTTAGCTAATTGATAATTAAATGTCAAGTGCAGGGATGAGCGAGGGTGATAAACGGAAGCGGCAGATGCAAGAAAAATATATTGAAAAATTTGATTCAATAAAATAGGAGATACAGCTATGAACATACATATGTACATTATATTCTAATATATAAATATTCTGCCCTGTACCCATTCTTGTGTGGTTCCCATCGTTGGTCAACTAAGCTCTTTGAAAATTTACCATTTAGCTCAGAGCTTCATTAGTTTAACCTCTAAATTTGTTTATTATTTATGACATCCATTAGGCTTAACTGTTCTCCACCTTTTTTTTTTATCAGCGCTTACAACCCTTTAAATACTGAATTAAAACAAACAACAACAACAAATGAATTAAGCTATGTTTACACAACAAAATTCATGTTAGATTTATTGGCGCTTTTTTTTTATGTCATTATTGCTTTGGGCGCTGGTCTATAATTTATTTAATGATGCTTTTAATGTGGCCCGATTGGAGTTTTTGTTTTTTTGTTTTGTTTTTGGCAGCGACAGTTATTTGCGCTGCTTGTTGCTGCGCCCGGGCATAATAATAGTGTTTAGTGGGGCTTCGGGCTATTTGCATTGCATTTCCCCGCCAATATGCATAATGAGTTTAATTGTTGTTGTGCCGTTACCTAATTGAATACATTAATAACAAAAGCGCAGAGTAGAGTCGAATCGTTGTCCATGTGTGTGCTTATGTGGATTACAGGCCGAACAACTCTTGACATTTAAGCCCCGTTTCGAGTCAAATTAAAAGCAAATAAAAATCGGAGACAGCCTGGACCAGGTTGCTGCTGTTGGCCCCACATACATGGCCAAGAGTCAGCGATTTAGATAGCAATAAAATGCAGCTCACCTCACTGAACTGCACATGCTCCATTACCAATTCAGAAATCTTTAGGCCGCGGCAAGAGCAATGGGGAAGCATGTTGCAACAACCACGTCAACAACATTAGAGAAGTCACGAACTGCGGCAGGAACACGGCAACAGCAACAGCAAGAGCAACTGCAACAACTGCAGCAACTGCTGCGACAGCAACAGCAACATCAGCAGGAGCAAGAGCAGCAGCTAAATTGTAAACATAAACAAAACATTTATGACTATTTACAGTTGAGCCCAAGACTTGAACTCCAACTGCCCGGGATAGAGAGTGGGAAGTTTGTACGTGAGCAATATCTATCTTCAACTTGCGAGCAGCACTGCTCCTGCTGCCACAGTAGATGTTGCTGATGAAGTTCAATGAGTTTTCGGGTGTGAAAGGGTCAATTGTGTAAATAATAACGAAAAACTGTGAACAGGCAAACATCGACAGCGGCAGTGGCAGCAACATCGGGCAACCGCCACTAGCAACAACAACAACAACCAAAGGGGGGACAGGCAGCCGAAATCGAAACTGGAAAATATAGAGGGGAAAAACCGAAGGGTACGGGTCAAAAGAACTCATAAAAATATCACACGCATATAGGAAAAGCATTTGCGATAAGCATTGCACTATGCAAACAAACAAAGACAAATATAAACAGACACCGAGCACACACACATATGAGCAGAGAGCACCTAGAACCAGGTACAGTGGTCACTCAAACTACAAAAAATGGATAGAAAAAAGAATATAAAAAAGATATATTTCAAAAAATATATATTACAAAATAATACATATAATTTGAATAAATTTAAGTAAATAAAAGGAATTAACAATCTTGTATTCAAAAAAATACAACCACCTTCAACATTACGCTTGAAGTTGTAGCAAGAATTGCGCTTAAAATTCCCAATTACTCATTCAGAGGCAAATCAAGCAAAGTGCGGCGTCTTCCTTCTACTATTACTACCGATAAAAATCCCATAACCACTTTAATAATTATAATTTTATCAACGATAAATACATAGAAAAATGCTTTTCAAATTAAGGCTATAAGTAGCCGCCCAACCAATATCTGTCAATTAGCGGGCGACCACTGTTTACAGTGAAGTTCAATTGCCATTGGAAAAAAGGGGTTCTGGTAAAAGATATAGAGTGGGACCTTTGGTTTTTTTTTTATATTGGGCCAGACAGACTGCCGCTTTTTTTTTTTATTTTATGATGCAATTAAATATTGTGTTTAATGCATTTGTAAATAATAATAAATAAAAAACATTTACTACGGCAATCACGATAATGCAGTTGGGAATGGCGGTGGGAAAGCAAATGGATAGCGATAACGCGATAATGAAGTTGAAGTTTTCAATGTGAATGGATGGAGGGGGAGTTGCTTTATTTGCCTGCAGGAAATAAAATTGCCATAAAAACTCTGTCTCTGTCCAAGCGTGCCTCATAAATGCATATAAATTATGACAGTAAATACGGCAGGAGGAATCATAGGAGGGAGTTAACTGAAGCTCATCTAACCCAGGCCCGGTCGGCATTTTTAGTCCAGCTGGTTGAGCATTTGACGGGGCAATTTGGTTTTATTGCAGCCGTCAATTGTCATTATAATCGAGCATTTAATGGCAACTTGGGCCCACATGTTTGTTCTTTGCTACTTTTTTCCCCCCCATTTTCCTCTTTGAATTTTTGAAAAAGCTCCCCCCTGTCTCTCTGCTAATTGATTTTGAAGTGTGGGCTTCCATTGGACATGCATAATCGGCATTTAAGTGTCTTGAGCGCCAGCGTTGACAACTAACATGGGGATTAGTTTTGGGGCGAACAATAAAAAATTACGCTTAAGTGGCTTAGAAAGTATAACGAATATATTGAGCTCCTTTGCCTGGCATGTTGTTACATACGAGCATATTCCAGCAGGGATTTATGATTTTATTGCGTTGCAGTTCAAGGATTTTATTCGAATTTTGTTGCAGAAATTCAATGATAATCCTTTTGGAAATTTGAAATTTGTTTGTGGAGCTTACAATGTTATCAAAATTGCCTGGCTTAAAGGTACATTGACAACTTGAAACATTGTTTATTCATTCAGAAATTAAATGTTGCATTTATTACTTGTACTTATTGGATGGAATACATTTTTTTCCCCTAACCATTTAATCAAGTATTTGCCTACATATGGATTACATTTACATCTTCGATTGCCCTGAAGGGGTCCTGCGAGTACCCTTTTATCCTGCATTGCAATCAATGCAGTTTCAACCCCCTCCCCTTATTTCGCTTGCATATTTTAAGTGAGTGCGTGGCGGCAGGATGCAAGTCGAGGAGAAGGACCAACAATAGAGCTGTCAAAGATGCAAATGTCGAGTGTGTGCGTGTTTACTTTAGGTAGGGTTCTCAAACGATTTCCATCCGCATGCCGCTTCAGGGCTCTTTTGTTTTTTTTTTCCTCCTTAGCTTAAGGACCCTTCCCGTGCGTAATTCCGCCAAATTGGCCGGGTTAATTGCACCCCTCCACAGAGAAACACACAGAGAGAGAGAGGAGGAGTGGGCTCAATGTCACATTATACTCAATCAAATTAAGGCTCAAGTTGACTCAAGTAATTAAATCTAAAACCAACAATTGCCGCACTTGAAACCTGAGAGCAGGCACGCAGGCCAACTAGCCAGCCATAAATAGCAACAATTTTCATATTAATTTTCATAATTTTCCAATGTTGACAGCAGAGTAAACACAAATACAAGTCGACAAACAAAGGACAAGGAAACCGCCAGCCAGCCAGCGGTAGGGGGTGGGTCAAGAACATACAGAAAAAAGTGTAAGGGATACTTGGCCAGTCTGTCCTGCGAGACGACGATGGGGGGTAAAGCTGAACCTTGGTCACTTGTTGGTCAACGACAACCTGCTGTGTCCCTGCCTGCTTTTGTGAGGCGACAATTTGCCTAATAACCCAGGGCCAAACGGGGTAGAGAGGGGGTATATGTATGGTATGGGCGGACGCCCTGTTTGCCTTGCCTTCCCGCCCTCCTGTTGCGGTTAGTTTGAACTGTTGACTTTGCGGTAAGCACTTTAAATTGATTAAGTTGAATTTGTCTAGCGGCGCCACCGCCTTGCGGTCTTCGGGTCTTACTGTCTTAACCCACCTGCGCTGCGTCCCCATGTCTACTATCCACGTACTTAATGCCACACAACTGCAGCTGCTGCTGATGCTGCTGCTGCTGCTGCTGCTGCTGCTGCTGCTGCTGCTGCTCTTTGATTAATTCATGTGTGTGGGGAGTGTGGAGTGTGCGGAAGAGGGCCAAAAAGTCTGTGACTCCACAACAACTCGTGAGACATTAAAACACTTGAATGCCAAAAAACTTTGCAGCAATTTGTGTCGACTTGGCCAGAAGGAGTTTCAGCTTGAGCTACAGCTACAGCTTCAGTTCGACTTTGAGATCGCGCTCGACTTTTGCCTCAACTTCTCTGACTCTGCACTGCAAAGAAATATCCTTAAAAATTTAATAAATGTTTAGAGACTTTTATTATGAAAGAATATAATATGTATATTAAGAGAAGCAGAATTGGTAAAGTATATACATAATGTTCACTTTAGATAGATGTTTTTAAATATCCAAAGATACCCAAATACCACAGTGTAGACTGTCACTTGGCCTGGCTGGCAAAAAAGTTTTCAAGTCAAGCGTTGAAATTAAACTTTAGAGCGAAATTGTGAGTGCCCCAGACAACAAACTAAAGTTACAAGTCACACAACAAAGACCGGCTGGCAAGTGAGCGGGTACAAAAAGGGGCGATGAGTTGAATGTCATCCCAGCCGAAAATTAATTTTCCAACGCCCCGAAAGAACACCTCATCAACTTTGTCATTTTCTATATGTACATATTTTGCTCCACTTAAAGTTTTTGCACCTTTAAGCGAACGGAATGGGGCCCCTTCTGTTTCTTTCGAACGATTTTTGTGCAACGTCATTTCATGCTCCAACACGACGAACTGACCAGAACTTGTAAACTGTGTTGTGTTGTCCAGTAGATGGCCCGAAATGAAACTTTGGCTGGCCAAACTAACCACAAGATTCCTCTGCTCTGCTCCGGCGTCTACCAAGTTCTCTCCCTCATCACCTCCACCTAGTAGTTCTACCTACCTTTTGGCCAACTCACAGCTCCTCCACTCCTCCTCTGGCAATCATATCAAAGTGTCAGTGTACATGGTGCCGAGGGACTGCCTTGGACTTGCACTTTGCATTGGATCAGCACGAAAGCGAACTCAAAAACGAGAGCAGAAGAGGGGTTTGAGGTTTTAAGGAAAGTCTAAATATTGTGGGGAGATTTAATGAGTAAAAATGTATATAATTATTATAGGTTCAAAAAAGATAGAAAACTTATCTTCTGAAAATATAAAAGAAAGAGGTGAGATCTGGCTATCTATTATTTAACCTTGGGTTTAATTATTAGTAGAAAACGAAATACCAATTATTCTGTAACTACTGTAAATGAAAAAGATTATATTATATATTTTATTTTATTTTTGTCAAGTCCGAGGTGTAGTTGGCTTGATAGAATATATGTACATAAATCAAGACTCGACTTTGTTTAACTTCAAGCTCTTTAGCAAATAAAACGCAATTAACACAAAAACAATAAACCAGAAAAGATTTCTCTGAAATCCAACTATTCCCAATCTTAAGTTCTCGATTTCTTGATAATATCTTAACAATTTGTTTACTCTCTTTCATTTTAGTTATTGGCTTAAAAGACATTGGCACACAAAAGGAAATGGTGATATTAAATGTATAGGTACGTTACATTATTAGTATTTTAAATAACAAATAATAACAAATGAATGGGTCTTATTATTTAAAACATTTGAACTCCTAACTTTCGGTTTTACTACCTTAGTTTGTTTACTTTAATTAGTAGCCTTGCTTTTTGTACTAGCTGAACTATTTTGTTGTATTATCTAGGAGGCAACCACTTTGGTGAGCCTGCTCTTCTTTTTAATTCACTTTACCATTTGTTGGTTCTTTTCTTGAGCGCTGTAATTAATGTCTTGTGGCCCCCAACGTCAAGTGTTCACTGTACCAAGGGGAGTACTTTTTTGCAGTCGCTGTAGTTGCTGCAATGTTGCTGCAATGTTGAAGAGCCCACCATGTCTGGCTGGCTGGCTGGCATGGGCCTACAATCGACGACGCCTCCACACACACACACTCTAGATGCCACTTTCCGCCCCACTGTCCTGTTCCTCCACCCCCTGCTTCCCCTACTCCTCCTTTAGTGTGTCCCTATCTCTCTCCATTTCGTTGTCGCCCGCCCTGTTTCAGTCTTGTCCTGATTCCCGCGCCCCAGCTACAATTGCAATTTGTGCACTTTACGCTGCCAGTTTGAAAATTGTGCACACACACAACACACACACATGATGGCAAAGTGTGGGCGGGCGGTCAGGGGGAGAAGGAGGGGGTACGAGTGAAAATTTTTGTATCTTTGCAAGTCGTTGTCGCTCTACAGAGAAAAAGTATCTCAAGAGAGATTACCAGCAGTCATTCATTAGCAAAAATATCCCAAAGATTATATGTTTCTTATATTAAAGTTGGTGGCGTTTTAAGGGATCTAAGAAAAGGTAGATCTGAATTATGTTTTCTTATTTTTCTGACAAGATTTTGCATTCGAATAAATTCTTAGGAAGTTCAATTAACCTTTAAGTATTCCGACATTCTTAGTTTTATAAGGAAGAATTCTTTAATAACTTAAATTTAATACCTGAAGGTTTAAGTCATAATTAAATAAATCGTTAAGATTTTCCTCTGTGCATTCTCGACCAAATCTGCCCGTCATTGTCGTCGTTGTCGCCCGAGATGCAGCAGCGGTGAGCGTGCAGCTAGCTGCATGCCACATAGTTGCTTCTCACTTGAAAAAGTTGCTCATTTTTACACACTTTATTTTTGGTGCACTCCTCCGGTTTTCAGTTCAGTTCAGCTCAGTTCGGTTGAGTTTGAGTTCGGTTCAGTTTTTTGGTTTTTGGCTTCGTTCACTGCCATGTTGCCGAGTTGCCGGGGCTGCTTTTGTTGCACTTACAACTTGGAACATTGTTTCAGCACTTAAGCGACACACACAACTGGCAAACTAAGCAACCGGCAGGAGCAGCAGCATCAGCAACAAGGTGAAAGAGGGTCCCGGAGGTGGAGATGGCACTGATTCAGAGGGGGGGTGGAGGGGGTGGTATATCGGGATCGGGTTCGGGTTCGAGAGCCGGAGCAGATGAGCAGAGCAACAGCATTCACTTTGCCCCCCCACAGAGATGTGTGTGCGCTCAAATGTTTAAACACTGTGGCAGCCGCAGGGAAAAAGGCGGGGAAGGGAGGACCTGGGAGGGGCGCTCCTCCAAAAGCAATCCCAAAAACTGAACTGAACCCAAAAGCGAACCAATCCGCACACACACACAGACACTGCTTTGTTTGAAGTTTGTCTTCGAATGGAAAACTTTTGTGAAAATTAATTACGAATTCGTGAGGTCAATCGTTTTTCGGTGATAATCGAGTGGGTGCCAAGCCCGGGAAAGGTGGGCACTTTGCCTGCTGCTGGCAGCGAAGGGGGAAGAGCGCAGAGAGACAGGTTGTTTAAATGCGCCTTTCCAGCAGGGGGCAGCTGTCCCATGAATGCCAGGCCGTGTGTGCCGAGTGTGTGAGAGTCCGAATGCATTTTCAGTTTTACCCCCACCACCACTTCCTTCTTGGTATTTTCCAGGCACTCTGCCTCATCATCGGCACCTAAATGATGTTTTATGTGAATATCTCATATGGTTTGTGTTGAATACTCTCTGCAAAAAATAAACTAGAAAGTATCAAGCAATTATTGAGCTTAGTGAATTTCGTAGAATAAAAATAGGCAAAAGTTTACTACTTACTATGACTTATTATATAAAGGGGCGCCTTTTCTCTATTAAAAACTGTCTGAGTTAACTTAAAATTGGTTCTATTCATCATCAGCGTATCCAAATTGAGCTTAATTATTTAATTAGATTTTTTAATTCAAAATAATGTGATTATTTCTAATTATATTGTCAGTTTTCTTTTGCTAGTTTTGCCCTCGATTTACATATAATTACCTTGAAACTACTTAATATGTAAATATATGCTTTAAACTTCAAATAAATTATTTAAAATTAGAAAACTTCACTCTCCTTCAATTGAAATAATTACTTATTTACTTTTAAATGTATTCCAATAATAAATAAATTCTTTGTACGTATCGAAAATCCAAGAGCATTCAAGGATTCGATTTCTTAAAGTTGTCCTTCGTGGTGCTTAGCAGTTTGTTGCTTGTTGTTCGTTTATAATTTGGTAATTTGCAGTTTCGCCGTCGTCAACATTGTCGTGCCAAAGATTTTATAATTTTACTCACATTTTCGGAAGTGGCTTCTCCACTGCTGTTGCTTCTGCTGTGGCAAGCAGCAAGCGATGCTGCTGCTGCTGCTGTTGCATTTTGCATAATTTTCCATTTGGCTGTGGCCTGGGCTTGTTGCGTGTCTGCCTTGGCAAGTCGTGAGGCGTAATTAAAGAGTTTATTTTATGATTTGCGGTTCGTTGATGCTGCTCCTTGGCGAGGCTGCTGCTGCTGCTGCTGCTGCTGGTTCGGCTGCCACTGTTGCCTGGGTGGCCCGAAAGTCGAAGTTGATTTTCCAGATGAGCGTCTTTTTTCCCAAAGGTGCCTCGCAGCTAGTCGAGCATGGCATGCAGCAAAGGCACCAACAGACGCAGCAGAAGTCTTGGTTCGGAGGAGAGCCAGCCTTTGACGTTGTCATCGCACTTGTCAGCAGCACGACATTGTCCCCCGAAGTCCCCACTATAGCCTCTATAATACCCTTACCGTACCATCCCATTCCCCATTCCCCATTCCCCCCATCCCCCACGATGAACCGTTTTCCGTGTCCTTTGCCAGGCCCTCGAGCTATTCGACTCTTGGCTCGATGATTCTGCGTCGTCTTGTTTGCTTTGGCATATTGGGGAGACATCCTCGACAGGCACTAATTTTAACTAAATAACTTTGATGAGTTGGCTTTCGGGCCGCAAGGCTGAAACCTTTTGCTACCCGAGCTTAACCTTTGTTTAACCTTTCTTAAGCTGCATTCTTTTTTTTTTCGCTCTATATTTGGTGTTTTGTCCTAGTCTAGGCCAATCTAACATATTTGTTTAGGTGCTGCCTGGCTGCTGATGTCCTTTGAAAAGGATTGTGTTTGTATATTTAATATATTCAGCGCACATATGGCGTCGAAATCAAAAACCCCAGCCTAAATGCTTTAATTAAATGAAATCTCATGGTTTTTGTGACGGGGGATACAGATTGAGGGAGAGAGGGGAATATGAGGAACAGGACATTGGCCGGTCCTGTAACACGTTTCACAGTTGCACGCACAACTATGCGAGATGCTGGTCGGTTGAGGAGAGCGAAGAACTGCCAGGGGGAATCCATGGAGGTCCGAGGGTTGTCAGAGGTCTGGCATTCAAAAATTGAAAAACCAAAATTTAAGCTGGGCCAGCTTTTTGAATTTATGACCAAATGGCACACACACACACACATGGAGGTATACGCATGGGAATGCATGTAAAAACTGTAAAGGATCAGTGGCGATGGTGAGGGTTAGTTTTCCAGCCACTTTTTTGGGGTGGTGATTGCGTAACACACGTAATGGCATGAGAAACGGACATATATTATGTTGGCGCAAGAGCAGAGGCAGGAGGGATCACAGGCAGGGAGCATCACAGTATATGCAGGGGAAATACATTTGATTAAAAGTTGATAAATTACCTCAAATACATTAGAGTTGGCACAAAGTTGGAATTTCATGTTGGGCGGCAGGGAAAATTGCTAAAGAATATAATTGAATGGAAATAGGGAACTCCTAGGAGCTGAAATGCTGCCTAGGGCTTTGTATTGATAAATTTTGGTCTTAATTCAGATACTCCTTAATAAAGAATATTTTACAAAAGTATCTTTCGTAGTACGGAAATTCTACCTTCTGCGAAACACAAGGAAAACCCATTTCAAATTACGTTTTTAGCATCACAATACGAACCTGTTCATTTCCTTCGGATTCATACAGATAATTTTCCTAACCACTTTCAAATTACTTTGTTCATCCCTGCCCAAAGCAAATCCCCTTTGATTGCAGCATTTCCAATGCTCACTTACCTTTTGCAGGTATTTCGCATTGGCTCAATGAAGATACATGCCTTTCGAAGAATGGACATTCTCTCCTTTAATCCCGAAACCAAAATCGGTTGCAAGAGCGACAGGACATGTCCACCTCTACCATCCCATCCTCTTCGCATAATGTGACACGTTTCGGGGTTGTTTTCTAATCCCAAAACGAAGCAGAGGCCAGAATAGAGAGAGAGAGGTTGTGGGGACTAGGGACTAGGGGAATGTGCCACAATCTGACACTCTGGTGTCGGAGCTGTGAAATCAGGCAGCAAAAATTGCTCGGCTTACCTGAGCAGCAGCAGCAGCAGCTCATCATATCCCAGGGATACGGCAGCAGCAGCAGCATCTGCAAGATGGACACACAAAAAGACAATTATTCATGTATGCATTGGACTATAATGCTCTGCTCGGCTTGAAACCTCTCTTCAATGGCCCGAATAGCTGGGCCCGGCATTTCACTTTGCATTATGTAAAACATTTTCACAGGCGACAAACATTTGCATGATTAACCATAATTGAAAATCGGAAAGAGACAGGGTGCAGGTGGCCAATCCAGCTAACAGCTAACAGCTACCAGCTCGCAGCTCCCAGCTCCCAGCTCTTAGCCACCAGTTCTGGATTGTAAGTCCAATCAGTAGCGCTCCATTCAACTCAATTTATCTACGCATGCCAGGCAGGCAACCATCGGATTTCTGAGCCCAGCTCCGTCTGTTGTCAGTGAGTCATTTCAGCTCGGTTTAGTTCAGCTAACTTGAGTTGTGTCTCTCCCTCGGCTGCTTGGGCGGAGATTTTCCTACTTTCCTTTGCGGCTCTTTGTCTCCCTCGAGCTTGCTCCCACTGAAGTCACGCCCTTTTGTTCGCTTTTCTGGAATGTGATGATGTCGTGGTCTTGTTCTGGGCTCTCCCAAGATTGGCTTTCAAATTCGAAGATTGTTGGAAAGTTGATAGTGTTATAATTATAATCTTCATTGGAACTTTGAAATAAATACTTTAATTTTTATTTAAATCCATATTAAAAAGGATAGATGTATGTTTTTAATACACTTAAATATTTACAAATAAATCAAATGGAAACTTGGTAGAATCTCTGGCTTTAAAGGCTACCTATTACATGTTAAAAATAACTGGAATTGGTCTAATTATTATGATGTGATCTTTGGGGGAAACCCCTTTGGCTTTGACACCGCCGCCATAAAGAATTTCAGACCGGCATTTATGGCCTGAACTGTGCCCTATAACTGTAATTTAAAACTCATTCATAATTGAATCTTGGGTATATTGTGCAGGAAAATGCTTCCTGCTCATTAATGTTGCAAGAGGGAAAACGAGAACCCCCAACGACCGACATTGAGGCAAAGGTAATCAGTCAAGTGCAACTTTTTCCAGGTTTTTTCCTTCGCTTTCCTCCACTACTTGGGCAGCCCAAGCCGACTGCCAGCCAGTTGGCTTTTGTTCTTTGGGGCTAATGGGAGGCTTCCTGTTTTAGACGGTTTTGTTGCTTTAATTAGTTGATCGCACGTGATATGGCCCCGACTTCTGTGCACAGCGGAAAAAATATATTATATATACAAGGTATATATATTTCCACTGATGAAAATATACAAATACATTTAATTAAAAGAAAAATAATACAAATATCCATTGAGTACTAATTGATATACCTTCTATAATATGTTCTTATATATTTTAATACCCGCATTAATTAATAAGCACGTGTGGTTTTGCCTTGTGTACCTGCTAAGCTGTAACTCTTTCACTATCTCACTTTTTTTGTTGTTATATTAGCACTTGTCCAGCTTTAAACTGCTTGTAAAGATTATCTCTGGAAAACTCACACTCAATTTGCGCGGCTACTTTAGCATGCATATATGAGGAGGCATAATCTGTGCAAAATCTTAAGTAGCTTACAATGAGGGGCGTAGCTCTGGCCCGGCCAGGGCTGGCCCGAAGACAATGTAGCTGTGGGGATACTTGACCATATACCAGACATTCTCTATCCTTGTAAGCCAAAGGATACATAAATTGCAGATGTGCGGAGCCCGAAGGAGTAGACACAAATTGCTTGGCCAACTGCACAGCTGTTGCCAACAAATCTACAAGCAATTCGAGTTTCAACTGAAATAACAATAATACCCACACACACACACACACACACATAGACATGGGGCACAACAGTTGTTGCTTCCGCTTCATGTCCTTGTAGTTGTAGTTGTTGTTGTGCTAGTTATCCTTGTTGTTGCTGCTGCTGCTGCTGCCGCTTGCTGGCAGTTGTCGTTCGTTTGTTTGTAATTTGATGCGCGCTTTTAGTTAATTGTGGCATCAGGACATGAACATTTTGGGCTATGCGCAATAAGTAAAGCCTCCTTCTCTGTCGCTCTTTTGTGGCATAAACAGTGGGACAGTGCGTCCAGCAAATATATGTTCTACCTCATATCAGTAGGAAAATATTTAGCAGTTTAATAAAAAGGAGCTTAGGCTTTAAAGAGTTTAAATAAAGAAGGTGGTTATAAGGTGTTAAAGTAATCAAAGAGGTCGAAAATTGAGTTTTACAAC
>JAEIIG010011321.1:0-29709 GCA_018904695.1 Drosophila parvula | reverse complement strand
GACTCCTCCTCCGCCGCCGCCCCTGGAATATGCCTTGTATAAGGGGGAATGCTTCTGCACATCTCTCGGTAACGACACACCTGGCCATATATCGTTAAACTTAACATCTCTAATCGTATTTACAAGTGAGTGAGCTGCACCCGGCAGTCCACAGAGAGCTAGAGAGAGAGGTCCTTCTCCGACTATTGCCATTCGAGATCGAGGTGAGGCTATAGGCTTCGGGAATGGTAACCGAGCTCGGGATGGGTATGGGCTTTTGGGACTGGGAAATGGTAACATACTGGGACTATCCGATTTGGTAGTTTTTGGGGCAGCCGCTTAGTCCTCCCACGTCGGGAACTGACCCTCGTCCACGAACATGCTAAACTGGCCGGTATATTGGCGCTCCATCGGCGGACCCTTTGACTGGCCAACGCCAGTGGGCGGTGGCGGTGGCACAGGTCGATTTGACCCGGTACTGTTCCTGCCCGGTCCGGCCTTTGTCGCCGCACCTCCGCTTCCGCTTTCGGTTCCAGTTCCGCCCTTAGATGTGCCCTGGGCCGAGGATTTTCCATTGTTGTAGCGTTGCTCTGTTTTGACCAAAAGACTTGTAAAGGACTTTGTTGAATTCAGTCACAAGGAATGCACTCACTCGAAGGCTGCTTCACTTCCTTGCTGGCCCAAACGGGCTCGTGGGTCTGGTTATACGATTGCTGATCCCACACGGCCTTCTCCTCGACGTTTTTGCTCTGCAGAAGACAGAGAGGGCTTAGCCATGGAAGGATCTAGATTTGCTTGTGATACTCACGTAGTCCTTGTCTACATGCAACTCCAGATCGTCGCTGGCCTGCTCCAGACTGCTGTGCGTGATGCCGTAGTAGAAGTACATGACGAAGCCCAGCGACATCCAAACGGTGAAGCGGACAAGCGTCAGGATGCTCAGCTTGAATATCAGATAGATGTTCACCGTAATGGCGATGGCCGGGATGAACGGTAGTCCGGGTGTAAGGAAAGCCAGCGCATATCTGTGCGGTAACGGGAGAGTAGAAGGATTAGCAGGGACGAGAGGTCCTGTGTTTTGGGGGGTGGAAATTACCTATTTTGCGGCTGCCTCGATATAATCAATAGTATCACAAATATGCCGATAAACAAAATGAAATAAATGAATGCGGCGAGGCCACCGGACCACCCAATGGCCGCGAACAAGTCCAGGAAGAATATGAGACCGAACATGATGCCCACTAGCTTGGTGACGTACATGCCTGGCGACGGTCCATTTGGTGGATTTGGTGTATCCGTGGTGATATCGTATACATTACGTTCCGGATTCGGATTGAATAAACAAAGTTAAAGAGTCAATTTTCAGTTGGAATTTGGTCGGGAAAAGGGAAAGCGCAGGGACAAAGCCCTGCCTCTTTTCGATTGGGTGATGAAAGTTAGTTGTTGCTCTAAGCTAAAGGCTTATCGATTTCAAACATCGATAAATTCGATTATTTTCATTTTAAGAAAGCCCTTCTATAAAAACGAATATATTTATAGGTGAAACTGGCATATTTTCCAGATATAGAAAAAACTAACTGAGCAACACCTGGACTTTGTTCACCCACCGAAAAAACCATATAATCCTTATAGAAGAAAAACTGCACAGAAACGTACCACTTTCGGTGGTGGCCTGCCCGGGATTTATCCAGGGGAAAAAGCCAGGGCACAGGTACGCATAGTCGTGTATCTTCCGTGTAACAAAGTTCAGGCCCATGGCATCAAAGGCGGTCGCCTGGCCGGTGGGTCCAGTGGGTGCACCATGCACACTGCCGTAGAACTTGTTCTCGGATCGATCGGATACCAGAAACTGATCGTCGCGACCACCTAAGAAGCCCTCAGGGCTGTCGTCGATGAACGAATCGTCCGAGTCGGACATGCCGCGCGTTACCCGCTTGATGGTCAGCTTCCCGGGCACCTCCAGCACCTCGGCGGGAGTGACATGAGCACGGGAATCGCTGGCCGTCCCAGGTGCCACCGGAGTGCGCAGCTGTGCGGGCAGCAGCTCCACCAGCGAGGTGCTGTGCGGCTGGTAGCGCAGGACCAGCACACATGTGGATACCAGTGTGTAGGCCAGCAGAGTGCCAATGGACATCATTTCGACGAGGATCTCCAGGCGAATGGTAAGGGCTACCAGAGCGGCGGCCACACCGCTACCGATCGTTGCCAAGCCGGGCACATTGGTGCGCTGCCACAGCTGCGACAATTGCCTGGAAAGTGGATTAGGAATTCAGCGAGATTCTGGGACAGCCGGTTAGGGTGTTGTACTCACCTAAAGACCAGCCCGTCCTGGGCCATGGCGTAGATGACGCGCGGCATAGGGAACATGGAGCCAAACATGGCCACCGAGAGGCCGGCGGTGGCACCAATGGCAACCACCGCACGGCATTTCGGAGCATTCACATACGACCACATCTGGACCAGGGCCGCTCCCGTGTTGATGTGATCATAGGGAACTGGAAAATACAGAGAAACCCGATTCATTACTACTCCTGAAAAGGCAAAAAAACTAGATCTAATAGAGGGTATACTCACCCACTAAAGTAAGGACTAGACTAACGCTGACGTAGGCGATTAGCACGACGACCAGGGAACCGACGATCGCCTTGGGAATGCTCTTCTGCGGATTATGCGCCTCCTCACCGGTTGTCGCGATAATATCGAAACCGATAAATGCATAGAAACAGGTGGCAGCACCAGAGAATACCTATTCCCGTAACGATATTTAAATTATTTACAAAATTCTAAACACTATAACTGGGTTACACTTACGCCACTCCAGCCGTAGGGCAGGAAGCCCTGATGCTCCGACCACGTCTTCGTGTCCACGTAGAAGAGCCCGGCGGCCATGACGAACACCCACGTGGCCAGGTTGATGGCATTGAGGGAGTGATTAAAGATGACCGACTTGCTGGCGCCCATCGCCAAAACGCAGGTCATCAGCAGTGTAATACCGAAGGCAATAAAGTCCGGTGGCTTGCCTAGTGTCCAAGTATATTTATTTATTATATATAGGATATAGAATCTCCGGATGAGGTGGATGGATCGAGTAGACTCACCGAATATCGTGCCAACGGACTCGCTTATCGTACGCGCTATGGTATTGCCAGTAAGGGAATCGAAACTAGAACTTAACGCACAGGCACAGGCACTTGTTCCTGATGACGATAAAGAGAGAATGTTAGTGTCGCCAGGATATATTGCGGTCAGTAAACGCTCACCTATTAGATATTCCAATATCATGTTCCAACCAATTATAAAAGCTACAAATTCTCCAACTGCCACATATGAATACATATAGGCCGAGCCGGATGTGTGTGGCACACGAACGCCAAACTCCGCATAGCAGGCGCCTGTGGAAAAACCAGAAGGGATCAGGATCGCAATTGGGATCGTTTTTACCTCGTCATGATGTGGAATTAAAGGATAAATGGCTAACTGGACTGATATGTGGAACTAACTTAGATTTTTTCGAGTTGCAATACAATATTATTTAACATTTTCGCTAATGTAATCATGTCCATGCTGAAACTGGACTAACTGGTACCCCTTAACTATTTTCTGTATTTCCCACCCTATGTAATCATTTGTTTAAGCTAACAATTCTTATTTCTTCCTTAGACTTGGGCACATATTCTTTTATAAGTTAAGGAACTTCGTGAATTATCGAATTATTTAAAATCTAAACCATAACGAACAAATCCCCAATTACTTTGCCTCCGCTTAGTTGTGGATGCAACTTTGTCCGAATCAGTCCAGTTAACCAGCCGATAGGGAGGACGTGTTAAGAGCTCTCTTGCTCACTCTATTACCTGAGAATATACTCGCTATGGCGGCTATAATAAAACTAATAATTACACCGGGTCCGGCTATCTTCTGGGCCACCATTCCGGCCACCAGGTACATGCCCGTGCCGCAGCAAGAGCCGATGCCCAGCGAGGTCAGGTCCAGCGTGTTGAGACATTTCTGTGTAAGAATAAAAAATGACGAAAAAAGCAGCAGATGCTGTAGAAGGAGGGGGATCCAGAGTCCAGAGTCCTGACTCACCGTTAACTTGGGCTTCTGTGGCTGTGCGTTGCCGTCCTGCAGCTGCTTCACGTCCTTGGTGCGGATGAGCTTCGGCAGAAGCGTCGTCGAGCTGACTCCCGGCGGCAGAGGCACCCTGAACTTGACCTGCAATCGGAGCGGGCGAGCAATTAATTCAACGAGGGCCCACGTTCGACCAACTGCCACTGAAAGATGAGAGTCCTGGCGTCCATCTACCCCCCAGAAAATCACCCAACCAGAGGCGAGTGCTCTCCTCTGATAACTGATGGCAAAGGACAGCGGAGCAAGGACTTTGGCAATCGATATTTGCAACAAGTCCTGCCTGCCTGCCCTTCTACGCTGTTGATTCAAAGATGTTTAAATTCTAAGAAATAGCCAAGGAACCTTACTGGGAATTGCAAGTATTTATATGCGAAGATAGCAATCATTGTTTTCAAACTCCTCCTTTATCTGTTTATACTCGTATTACTATATTATTTATTTAAAAGGTTCTCTCTATGAGGCTTGTAAGGACAAGACCTTATTGATTTGACAGCCAAAAGAAAATACACTTATTTCGGCCCCAAGTTGAGTTTCAACTTCAAATAATTCAAGGCACGTTCCTTGTTGACAGTCGATGGCATTTGGAGATTCCTAGGAACAATTATTTAAAAGAGGAATTCTTATTAATTTCAGGAGCATGTGCCAACTTCCGTCCAAACGAAGAGAACGTGATGGAAGGGCTTTGAATTAAAATTGAATTGTTGACATTATCCACTTACGAACAAAAGTAATTTGGTTATCAATTTATTTACACAAAAAATAACAACAAACTGTTTTGGAGGCAACAAAACACCATCAAGTTGGCTTCATGATCATTGATTATTAATAATGTTTTTAGATATGCTTTAAAATACATTTTAAAAACACCATAATTGTCTTAAAAGTTTCATTAACACTTATGCAGTTAGAGTTTCCTCAAAAAATGTATGTCAGGCATGCCACAGAAATTGCTATGGCTATGAAATAAATATAAAAGGCATCCACAATTATGCAATTAATCTTTTAAGCTCTACATTTCAGCAGTTAAAGATATTATGGCATTTTTTCGGTTCCCCATTTTAATTGATTCCAAATTCACAGCACTAATTTTTTGAATATCTTTCTTGATTGGCAATCACCATTGCTTAAGAAGAGCGTATATCTCCGATTCGAACTCGAGAAGATTCTCTGCACTACTGACTCCTGTTTTCCAGTCTTTTGCCTAACGGACCTCATCGCTTGCATTTCCGGTAGAGCCTTGCCCGCTTTGATGTCAGCAGCAGTGGCCAACTTCATTTGCTTCCCAGCTTCCCAGTTTCCCATCTTCCCAGCTTCCCAGCTAAATGGCATGTCAGCGGGCAGGCAGTCAACCGCAGATGTACCTCCTCCATCTGTGTGTCTCTTGTGGACAAGCGGCCGCTAAAGGGTGTGCGGCAAGTGGGCGACTTGCTTCAGTTCAGGGGACAGGCAACGGGGCAGGCCTTGACGCAATCAAAGCAACCGGAGAGCAGGCTAGCCCGCCTCGTGGTCCGCCGGAACCCTCTGCGGCACATCCCATTTGCCATTTACTAGGAATCATAGCCATTAACCTTCGACCCGCTCCCTCGCTGTCCGCGTCCTCGAACCCTTTGTATTCCAACAAGTTGCATGCTGCGGCGACATTTGTCGTCCCCATTTATTTTTTCCCCTTTCAAGGCTCTGCCGGAGAGCTTGGGCATGATAAGTTGACAGCCAGTCCTTGTGATATTAAATAGGTGCCACCACAGGCACTAGCAAACTTCATTCGAACTTTTATATTAATATATATAATATTCTGCAACTACTTCTCTTTTTTATTATTGAAAAGTAGAACACCGACATATCGCTTGATTGGCATTGCCACCAAATATTAAAGGTCAGCAGTGTGACACACTTTAAGTTCCCAAAATTAGATTATTACAATTGCGGGTTGACATTTAACTACCAAAGTACTTTAAAATTCAACGAAATATGTTTTCGAGGAATTTAAAATGTCATGAGAGCAAAACTCACTTTAAAGTGATTTGAAAACCATTGAAATTGTGGCCAAAAGTAAGCTAGAAAATGTTAGAACTTACTGCTTACTTTACGAGACATTTCCAATTGATTTAAATAAAAAACTTAGCTGATTAACTACAATAATCATTCTTAAGTTGAGATGCAGTTATAACAACAGAAATAAACTTTCCTCCATGGGTATCCCTAGCTTCGACTCCTAACATCTCCTGTTCCCAGTGGCTCGTATATATGTATTTATTATATTTTTTTTTATAGCAAGTTGGCGTTATTAATGGCTTGCCAGAGCCTGGGGATGAGTCGCTGTGAGCTGCTGCTGCAGTGGCAGTCGCACAAAAGGTCACCCCTCCCAGAAAGGATCTGGGCAATCGCGCGTTGGTCGCCAGCGTTTCTTGTTTGGCAGTTAAGCCATCCACAAGTGGATGGCAACTCCTTCTACAAATGCGAAACAGCTGCACAAATACAAATATTGCTCGATTGTGAGCAAAAAGGAATAACAATAATAAACGAAACTTATTTGAAATCAATTGGAATAGAAGCACGAAACAAAGCATTGAATTATTTCAAGTCTGCCATTTGTTTAATATGTTTATTTGTTGTTTTCCCAGGCGAACAAAAACAAGGTTAATAAGAACCTAAAGAAATACAATTTATGAAAACACAGGGAACCCGCAATCGAGGCTTATGACTTACAAAATATCTATTTTTTCCTGGAATTGTATGTAAAAACTGGTGGTAAAGTTGGATATGTTGACTTCTCATCGGTGTTTTTTCTCTCTGTGTGGCATACTTTAGTGTAGCATACTTTTCCACTGGCTAAGCTCGTCTTGTTCCCTGTTCTACGCTGCGTATGAGTGATATTGTCATAACAAAGCTCCGTTACGTTACGTTACGCCTCGCCCCGTCTCGCTTGCACCTAATCCGGCCCCAAAACAGATGCTTTATTTATAGAGCCATCGCTCCCCCTCCTACCCGCCTACCCCCTTCTTCTTCATGTCTCTCTTTGTATCTCGCCCTCTGGCGGGATAAGCTGGTCAGCGGAGTTGTGGGAGCGGGATTGAGCGGATGGATGTAGGACTGGGGATTTGGTCTAGGGACGAGCGGCGGCTCCAATTACAGCTGCGGCTGTAAAGGGCCAGCGCAACAGAAGTGGCAATAAAGATAACGGAAAGCCAAAAAAAAAAAATAGAAAAATAAGTGTGCGCTTGTCTGCGTTTGTGTGTGTGCCATGCCTTTCGCGCACTCTCCCAATCTGTACTTGTGTGTGTGTGTGTGTGAGTGTGTGGGTGCCACCATGTTGTTGTTTTTACGCTTCGGCATTGGAGCTCAAACTGAGTTACTGTAACTGTTGTTGCTCTTGTTGTATCGTACTTGCCACGTCTATGCTCTTTCGCCTGTGTCTGTGTGTGTGTGTGGGTGCGCAATTGTGTGGGTGAGCTGCTCCTCTGCCAAATGGATTTGCATAAGTTCACACACACACACACACACACGCATGTTTACGCCTTGTGTGTCTGTGTCTGCGTCGGCGTTCGGTATCATAATGACCTTTTTACGGCATACCATTACAACAAAGCTTCATTCACACACACACGCGCAGTCACAAATACACGCGCACGCCATCGCTTTTGTGTTTGTGTGTGTGTGTGTGTGTGTGAGTGTGAGGTCTCCAATTTTAGCAGTGACCAAAAGTCTGTGTCAGCTTCAGTGGAGAAATAAAAATAAAAATACACTTTTCAGCCTGATTCAGCTGTTCCGCTGGCGCTTTACACTTTTTTTTTCGTTTTCTTTCTTTCTTTTTAATCCTTGCTCACTCACCTTCTCTAGCACCAACAACAAATCTGATGGCTTCATTTTGCTTATCTGCTTCCTCTTCCGCTCGTTGCTTCGCTCGCTCTCTCTCTGTCTTTGTCACACCGAGGACTCTGCCTTCAACAGTTATTAAAGCGAAGGATTGTGTGAAAAGAGCAGGAGATGTTGTTGTTATTGTTGTTGTTGTAACTGCTGTTGCACTTGACTGCGCTGACTTCGCGATTTGGGTACCGTTAGTAGTTGCTGCTGCTGCTGCTTGCTGCTCCGCTTCTTATGCTGCTTAAACTTAAGCTCTCTCGCTCTGTCTCTTTATCTGTGCGAAAGGCGCTTTGTTGTTGTTGCTGCTGCTGCTGCTGCTGCTGCTAATGGTACCGTTACCGTTGCTGCTGTTGCTGTTGCTGTTGCTTTTGCTGTTTCTATTTTGTGCCTCACATTGATTTTTGTGTGCAACGTCATTCTATATTCAACAGATTACGGCTGTTGAAGGATCCGCACCCGTTGCTGTTCGTATTCAATTTTCACTTTCGGTTTCCGTTTTTTACCCAGCACTGTCACTGCCACTGTCACTTTCTCTACCTCTACCGCTCCCTCATCCCCTTCCGCTCGCTGTTGTTGCGCGCCTTCGCCTTCACGTGGCCCCAAACACACACGCACACTCGCGTAAACGAACACGAATGGTAATGCAAGATGTTCGCTATTGGTATGCGTTTGGGCTAAATATGGCTATACCGTTCACTGTTGCTCACACAAACAAAAAGTCCAGAATGCACCGTTATCTCTGCGGTTTACTGTTAATATTGGAGTGATGACCACTATTTTTTCAGTTAATTTTGGAACCACGTTTCTTGCAGGCGGTCGCGCTACTCGCCTCTGTATTCGGTGAATGAATGCCTGCGATTTTTCCGTGTGTATCACTTTTCGGTGGAGCGAAGCGATGTGAAGCGAAAATGTGTGCTGCTGCTGCTGCTCCTGCTGCTGCTGCTGCTGCTGATGGTGGTGGTGCTGCTGCCTCTGCTATTGCTGCTTCTTCTTGCTGCTTCGCTTTTGGCCTTTCTTTGTGCCATTCCTTTCTGCAGGAGAGCTTTTCGCCTTACAGCATTTTACATGCGTGCCATTGAGCGAAGCGGCGAAGTTGCCAGGCCGCGTCGCAGCCATCTGGCAACGCCGCGGCTTGCGGACAGGAAGTTTCCTGTATCTATAACAGAGTTTCGCCTGACTTTGCCCCAAAGCTACAAGTTTCCCAACTTTCGATTTCGCTCTCCTCCATCTCGCTCTGTCACACGCACACCGGCGCATACCCGCACACTTACGCTCTCCCTCACGTCCGCTCTCGTCCGCTCTTCTGCCTTCTCTCTCGCCGCACGAAAGTAGGCAATGGAAAGTGCAAGCAGCGAGAGCGCAAACGCACCCCAACCCACCACACCCCCTCCTATCCACCCATCCAATGTGCGCGTAGGCGTTTGTACTTTCGTTTTTTTTCGGCTACTTTATATGTGTGCGTGTGTGTATGTGTGTGTGTGTTTGTGCGAGTGTCTCTCAAGGATATGTAAATACACACGCTCCCCAGAGGCGCCGCTGTTATCCGTATTGTGTAACGGGACAAGCAGCTTATGTGTGCGCACCTGTTAGCTGTTACCTGTCTCCCCCACCCCTCACCCGCTGTGACGCTGGCATACCGTTATCGCATTTGAAGCTGTTCAAAGCTCTGCCATCAAACGGGATAATCGTCAGCGCGTGTGTTCGCCAACACTCGTCGCTAGATGGCGCGCGAATATCCTTGATTTGCACGAGTATCATCGCTCTGAACATAACGGGACTTAGCTCTAGCCTTGGAATGGCTATAGCCAGAGACTCCCAAGGCGCATCCCAAGCGTAAATCAAAAGAGCTGGCGGACAACACTACGTATGAGTGATAAGCGTTGAGACCAAATATATTGTGTAATCCACCGAAATGCACGTGAACTAGACGAAGGCCCCATTAAATATAATGTATAATGTCTAGGAATCTAGAAACTATACTGATCTGTTTACAGAATAGCCAGCCGTCATTCCCAGTAAGATAAAACACAAAATACGGGAAGCTTTCTGCAATTTTCTTTATATCCAGCATTGTTTTCTATGAAAGTATTAAAAATCTAGTCCTTAGGCTTATTAAGAGGTTATAAATATATTATAGCTAAATGTTTAAATATTTCTAGACGACTGCCTGCTCAGCAACCCTTGAATTCTCCTAATTTAACAATTTATACTAAGAAGTCCTTGAACAAAATCTCATGGCTTGGCTTTTACTGATCCTGAGTTCTTCTTTTTTTTGTAATTAAAAAATAAACAAAATACCTTGTAAATGTATTATAAATATATGTTAAATGAAATGTATTAAATGTATTATGAAAACCAAATGAGTCGTGGAAATGTTTCATATTTATTCATTTATTTCAGTTCTATGATTCTAAGTTTTATAATTATATAGGTTTGTTCTCCCCCAACGAAGCTTCGGATCTACTGGAATTGTGAATCAAATTGTTTAGCAAGTAAAAATGAAATATAATAGTTATACATCATTTTCTACAAGCACGCATTAAAACGATAAAGTGCTCCAGGTCCTGAGTTCAATAACCCCAACCACGATCCCCGAGAGGCAGACACAGACATAGATTTGATGTAACGCCCTTATTGAACTATGTACATACGAGTATATGCTCCTCTACTTCCACGAATCGCATCGGTTTGGATGGTATCCGCAGTGGTAGCCTGTGTCTGGTCCCTAGCCTACGGTTGTTAATACGCCGCCTTAAAAATAGCAACTATAAATCTTATGTACTCTCGTCGCCGCTGTCATTGGCATACAACGTTCGTTGAACGTTCCCCCACCGATCTTGGGGAGAGAACACAGATCTGGTTGCCACTGGTGGCTCTGGTGATGGTGGTGGTGGTGGTGGTGGTGCTGATGCTGATGGGGCTCTTATTGTGTGCTGTAGTGTGCATCCAATCCCCATGTAAATCCGCCACATGCACTCACTCATCTGTCCATCTGCTGGCCCAAGAATACACTTGAAGAAATCTATCCTGAATAGAACAGGATATGGAAAATGGTATATAAAACATACTTATATCTAGATAAATTTAAATATTTGTAGGTATTCGCCCTTTACGACATCTTGAACTGATGTTTTTTATAATTCCCAATTACATATTTCGCACATACATATAAGGCAGAAGAATCTTTGGTTTTGTTTTGTTATAATCAGCAATGATTGCTTTAAGCGAAATAAAATGTTGCTGCAAGTGTACACACATGTTTGCATCTGTGTGTTGCAACGATGCTGGGCTAAAAACTATTGAAACTAATGTTACTCGAGTTGCCAATGGGGGGAGGAACGATCCTACAGTCCACGCTAAAGATCATCGGAACCAGAAAGAGAAACAGATTCAGATTCAGATTCAGAAAAAGATTCTAAAACAGATTCAGATACAGCTACAGATACAGGCATACAGATACCGACGTACAGATGCACATACAGACGTGCGCTACGGCCACGATCGTGACGCCGTGACGGAGGCGAGGAAATCTCAAGGAGGGGATGGGAATGGGAAATCGTAGGGGGAACGGGAATGGGAAATGGGGACGGGGTACGGGGTACGGGGGACTGACAGAAACTACAGAAACGGAGCGTAAGCAATGTTAACGAGTAAAAATCAAGAAAATTTTAGTTCTAAAAATAACCATTGTACTCATTTTCGTTTCAAAACGGAAAGCGGCCGCCAACAAACAGCGCCGGAATATAACGAGAAACGACCGAAAACCAATAGCTATAAAGCGCAAAGATACTGAGATACTTGCACTCTGCGCAACAGCCCCAGATACAGATACAAACACAGATTCCGATACAGATACAGCTACATACAATATATCCACATGCGGCCACGGATTCTTGGCACTGCCATCGGGGCGAAACACACATACTGATTTTTACATATACTATGCGCATCGTACTTGGCATTAAAATTGTAACTATTTCGAAAATGTTTATCTATAACGGAATTACACTAATTTCTTATATTCTATTACTATATTATAATCAAAATTACTACAATTATAGAACCACAATGAAATGACTTTATTTATTTAGGTTCATAAAGGTTTTAGTTATATTTTACTTACAATTCAGGCATTTGCTAAAGCTTTGCGACTAATTTCGAACTGTAAAGGCCGTAAAATTAGAATATATTTATAATTATTATCATTAAGCACTCGTTAGTTAATGCAGAAACATTGTTTAATTGATAATTATAGCAAGCAAGTTCAAGATGTTTAGGATAAAAAGTAACGAAAAGTGTTTAACTAAATAAGCCACATGTCTCTTTGATTGTAAAGTTGCCTCGTCTATGTACAAGTTCAGATTAATAATCAATAATGGGACTTTCTCATCTCCGCAACTTAATAATCTTAGTTTTTAATAGTAAGTATGTGAGAGCTAGTAGCATTTGTCAATTTAGATGCCGGCCTTGATAACAGCCCGAAGCGGCATCGAACTCACATTACAGTGGCAGATAGAAGCAGTCTTCAGTCAATTTTTATTATATATGTAGCTACTATTTTAGTTAAGTCAGGCTGGCAATAAACTTTATGCATATTTCCAAACATTTTATTGGGGTCATTCGCATTTTCTAATCACAGTAGTAAGAAGAGTCGCCGCCGCCGCCGCCGCTTTTGGTTCTTCCTGGTTTCGCAATGGCCGGTGGGAGATGGAGCTTCAAGTCGGGTCTACGGACCAACTACCAAACTGCAGTGATAACTCATTGGAAGCGAGATAACCCCGACGCCGTCGCCGACGTCTAACACTGTTTGGAGCGTACAAAGATTATCGTAACTACGCGACTCGATTCCCATTCCCCAATGCTCTCTCCCGTCTGGGATTTCTGTGCCGAAATTCTCGGATCTGAGTCCGAATCCGAGGCATTTACACAGGGCGCTCCAGATCGGTCAAGATCGGGCAAGACCGGGAATCGGGTATCGGGGGCTATATAGTCAATGGAGAAGCACAAAGAAGACATTAAGAAGAACAGCGTTCGGCGAGAGAGATCGTAAAGCGAACCACATAGTACGGATGCAGATACAGCTACAGCAACAGCCACGGATACATACACTTATTTTGGATTACAAATAGAATACGATCGTTGCCAGCGTGTGTGCCCGAGTGTTAGTGTGTGTATGTGTGGTATATGTACTATAAAATTAAAAATAACGGTGGGGCCGTGAGTAAAAGTTGTACGGCCCCAGCAACGCCACCATTCCAATCCACGATCCCGGTCCCGATCCCAAACCAATTCCGTTGAGAGTCTCGAACGTTTTCGGCAACCACCAGACTATGGGCACATTCCATGCGATCGTTGATCGCAGGGCGCTGCTTGATCGACACGTGAGTCAGACTGATCAGTGGACAAACATTAGCTCTGGGGTAGGCGGGATCAAAAGGTCCATGCCAAGCCAAACCAAGTCACAGCTCAAAGACAAAGTCATCGAGAACGAGGGCCGCTTGTAATTTGATTTCGCGTAGAAAACACGCACCAATCGGTGGATGGCATTGTATATATCTGCATCTGCTTATAAGTACTCGATGCATACTCAAACACATCGAGATACTTTGTATGGTCGGTGGGGGCTTTGCGCAAGTCAAGTCCGTCGGTGCATCGAGGATGGCTGAGCAACAGAATCCTGCCGAAGAACCTGGAAACTTGTATCTCACTAGGCCTGTGTATATTCCTGAATAAATTCAAAATTTAGGTCATTGATAGACTACTTCTAGGGCATACAATTAGAATATGAATAAATAGAATCTACATTTATTACGTTAAAGAAATTTACGTAATAAAGAAGTCTTTCCTATGACAACTAAAGGATGAAACTCTAAGGAACCGTGTAGGTTGGTAATATACGAAAAACAGTAGAATACGATTAAAATGTGGTCGGAATAGCGGTTATAGTTGCTCTACATCAAAAATCCTGTAAAACCCGTTACTAATACTTAACTATTACATTGCAAAAACCATTGCCCATACTTGGGAGCATCCTACAATTCTACAGAATCTAATTATTTATACCATTATTCATACCATGGTTGGGCACCGAACATCAAGGTAGGAGCCAGACCACAAAAAGGACGCTTAATTTCCTAAGACCCCGCGATGCCTGTGTAGGTTCTGTTTTTGTAATACCGAGCCCGTGACTTTGTTGTTTTTAAGCTCAATTGCCAAAATATAACGGAAAGAGCAAAGGTGAAAGCTCAAAAAGCTTCAGGACTTACAATTACGATGTGAATCATGCTCTTTATAGATCCATAAAGATCTTTAAAAAGTTAGCTATGGACTCCAATAACTCTAAACCTGGACAAACTTGCACATTATCTACTAAATAGAGCAATTCAAGTGCATTTTCTCATATCGAAGCCACATAATGTGCCCCCCCGTTTTGTCGTGACAGATGTTCGGCTCAGTTCGGTCCGTCCTGGTGTCCTAATGTCCTGCTGCAAGACGCAGTTACGTTTGCCGCAGAGATCATCAACCCAAGCGACGAACGTCGAAAGGCGACGCAAAAGGCAACCGGAGCCAGCCACTTGGGGTGCCAACGGCCATACGGCATACTCGCATCTATTTTTAGGCTACGATTTTTCCTTTCCACTTGGCCCTTCGTAGAACAGCATCCCAACAGCATCGCTAGCGATCCTCAGCCTCTGCCGCACGCTGCCGGCGAGAGAGCGAGTGGGAGGTCATGCGCGAGTGAGTGTCTGAGGGATGGTGTTCTCCTGAAGTCGGATTCGGATTCGGAATCGGAGTAACTGCTTCCCTCCTCGGATTTGGATTCGGGCTCGTTTTTTGGTTGGATTGTTGGGAATCTTGCTAGCTGCTGTTGCTGTTGCTGCTGCTCATGCTGGTGCTGCTGCTCCGGCGCTGTGCCACTGCTGCTGCTGTGCTGTGCTGTGCTGCCATAGACGTAGCCGTAGTAGCTGTAGCCTTCCGTAGTCGCGCGTTCTCTGCCCGATTCTATAAGTAGACATACATATGTATTTATGTATATTTATATACACGCACACACTTGCGCCCAGCTGTGTATGCGCCACACATGTGCACCGGCGGCGAGAGAAGACATCGCCAACGCCAGCGCCATCGTCTCTCCGCCGCAGCAATCTACCAAGTTAGAGCAGCGCCGTCGGTTCTGACGTTCTCCGTTCCGACGTTCCCGCTACGAGGAGGAGCAAAAGGCAGAGCAATCGTTCGCCTAACGATCGTAGCAGTAGCGTGCGTATGTGTGTGGCCTGTGCTGATGGGCGAGTGTGAGTGCCCTGTGTGTTTGTGTGTGCCGACTGCCGTTAGTATCGGCAACGGGATCGCCACGAAAAGTTCAGTTTCAGTTTCGTTGTTGTTTCGTTTGGTTTGGTTAGTTTTAGTTGGTTAGTTGGGGTCTCAGGACGGCGGACGACGGAGACGCAGAACGGTGAAAGGTGTCCAGTGAGAGTGCGCGCCTTTTTTTTCTCTCAGTGCGAAAGTGAGGAGAAAGACAAAGAGAGAGAGAGAGGGAGAGAGAGGGGGAGAGAGAAAAAGCGACAGATTCGCACTGATCGTGAGTCGCGTGACTTAAAAGCGCGTTAGTGGCTAGCCATCAAAGGAAGATCTGGCTTCGGAGAAAGTAACTGTAAACGGACAAAACGGTACGAAACGGACACTCGTGTATATGCGCGGACACATGTGCATTTGGTGTCGTGATTTGTTTTAATTATATTTTTTGTTCTGTTTCTTTTCGTTCCTTTTTTTCCGTTGTTTGTGTGTTATTTTGTTTTTATTTTTTTTTTTCTTACTTTAGTGTGTTTTTGTCGACGTTGCCGTAGCCGATGAGCCGCCGTCTAAGGCTAAAAGGTTAACTTCTAAATATTAATAGTCGTTGTCGGTTGGTTGTCAACAACAAAATGCAAGTAACGCCAGCCACAGCAATAACAATAGCAACAAAGAAAGAGTACAAAAAACGCGTTCATTCGTGTATTCCAATTTCGTTGTTTCTTGTGCCACATTTTTGTGCTTTACTAAATCGTAGTTGTTTTTTTTTTAGTGTCTTATACACAGTAAAATGTGTGAACTGGAAAATAATAACAATTAAAAGGAGTAAATTGTAAAGTAGACAGCTCTTGTACTCTTGTAGACAGCACATGTACAGTTGGTGTTATTCGACGAGCATCGTGAACCGTTAGTCGGTGTACCAGTGTTACGTTACGTTCACACTGTACATTTTTTGAAATGCAACAGCCTAACAGCCGCACCTGCAATAGTGAGAACACCACGGAATCGCAGAGCAGCTGCATCAGCATCGGCATTGACAGGAGACGCCGCTATTAGAAAGAATCCAGAGCGAAGAGCACGTACAGAAGGGCGGAAGGCAGCAAGGGAAGAGAGATCTCAGCGTTACGCCTTCTCAGCAGAAACGAAATAGAGGAGGAGGAGGAGGAGAGCGCCGAGGAGCGGAGGAGAACGAGGCACCACGAGAAGCCGCTGACTACGACTGAATTCCCAAATGGTAAGCAAAGAGCGGGCGGAGATCAGCTTCCAGGGAGATGGTGCGATAGGGCCGGGAGAACCAGAGAGATAGCGAGATACAGAGATTTCGAATACCAGAGAGACAGTGGATCGCAAGTCACTCGGAAGTCAGATCGGATCAGATCGGTATGTTGATGTTAGAAGACATTGCACGGATCATCGGCGGCAGTGCAGCAATGATGCGACACTCCGCGATCCCAACGATCGCCTGTTAGTCATCGCGCCAATCTTTCGCAGAAATTGCCTTGCCATGAATGAGTTTGCTGCCTGAAATAATAATAGAATGGCCCATTCATGAAAGAGTGTATTATAAACATTTTTCTATAGCTATTTCCACAGCTTTGAAAGGGCATCACATCGCCAAAACTAAAGAAAACAATTATCAATAGACAAAACTAGAGTTAGGACTCGGTATTAATCTGAATCTATCCTATTACACCTACAAATACATCTATTAAATATATTAAATCATAATGGAAAACTGTTTTTCGAAAACGACTGGGATTTCAATAGTTTTGGAAACAGACGAACATGTCTGGGTTGAGTCACCCGGTGAAATTAAAATTTCTAATAAATTATATAAAGCCCAGGTTGGGGTTTTTATTTTGAGCACTTTATAAACTATCAAACTAATTAAACTATTCATAGAGACACAAAATAATCACTAGTCACTAAACCCCGTGTCTTAGTTAGATGGGAAAGATGATGTTATTGCTAGGAACTGCGGTTTTATCCCGTATCAGTGTAAGAACTAAAATTAACAGGGACCTGGAAATCCGGGTCCAAATAATAGCAATTACAAACTACAAATATTTATATTGATATCACGAAATCGACGTAAAAATGTGTGCAGCAATGAATCATACAAATCGATGCTTGGTGGATTACCTCCATTTATTTCATCATGAAATCGCTGAAATGAAATGAAGAAAGTTCAAATATATACTATATGACCAGTTTATAATCCGATTTATACATATTTTGAGAACGAAGTCAGGCAATTTGGCTCTCGCGAGTTGTTAACAATCAATTAAGTGTCTTTGTAGCATAATATGTTTAATCTGAGAAAAATATGTTTAATCTCGAAGGTCCTTTTTTTTATTAAATTGTATGTATTAAATTGTATAATTAACCAGACTTTTAACAATAAAAGTTAATTTAAAGAAAAACACGCGTTTCAAAGATTTCTAAACAAATGTTCGTTGTTTTAATACTCGATATTAAAAGTGGTTACAAGGTTATTCTAACTCAGGTGACAGGCAAAAGGAGCCATCAAGTATTAATCAGCATTATCATCAACCTTAGCATTTTGTGCCAAGTTTAATTAATTAATTTTGGTATATCTTAAAAAATTAAATGTAATTCATTCATAACTGACCACTGATCGTTTCTGTTTGCAGGAGACGAAGAATCAGCCGCCGGTGACGAGCAGTTACCACCACCAGCGGGCGCCGCGCACCCCGGAGTCGTACTTCAACGTTCCGGAGTCGGTGGCCCTGCTAAATATCGTCAAGTCGGAGCGCATCCAGAGCGCCTTCCAATCCAACCGCAAGAACCATGCCAGCGTGTGGGAGATGGTCGCCGAGGTACTCAATCGTTTCAGCGCGCGAAAGCGTACGGCCAAGCAGTGTTGCAACCGATACGAGAACCTCAAGAAAATCTACACGCAGCTGAAGAAGAATCCGGAACGCCATGTGCGCCGCAACTGGCCGTACATGTTCCTGTTCAAGGAGATCGAGGAGCAGCGCGGCGAGTGCTGGGGCTCCAATGGTAAGCGCATAGCGCTCATCTCCAAGAACCACAACGAGCTCTCCTACTATCAGCGACGGCGGCAGGCGGCCGAGCTGGGCGTCCTGCTCAACAAGGACAATCTCACGCCGCACCAGCACAGTCTGCTGCAGAGCCTCAGCCAGAGCCACACGCACTCGCACCCCCACTCGCATGCCCACTCCACGGACTCCTCGCAAAGTGGTAGCAAGGTGGAGCGCTTCCTGCCCAACCACTTTGTGGAGGCTCAGCTGAATGATGTGCCCTGTCCAAGCGGCAGTGGGGGCAATGGTGTCGGCGTCGGTGTGGGCATGCCCAGCGGTGTTTACGACGAGAATCCCCTCCAGCTACACGTGGCTGCCGCAGCTGCAGCAGGCGCCGTTGCCGTGGCCGCCCAGAAGCGGCATGAGCTCCAAATGGGCCAGAATGCCGGTGGTGGTCCGATGGCAACTGAGGAGGACGACGAGGACGAGCCCCAGAGGGCTGCATTTAAGGATCACCTTCACGGTCACAATCATAGTCACAGTCACAGTCATGGATTGGGCCATGGTCTGGGCCATGGTCCGTTGGATGATTCCGGCGAGGCGCCCGACTTCGAGAAGCACAGCAATGGAGCCCTCAACTTGCATCACCAGAATAGCAGCCAGCTGGACAACAACATATCCATGAAGTGAGTAAAGATTGGTTGCTGAATATATATGTGATTATTCAGATCTTGTGAATTTTAAACCTAGATAGTGACTCTTTATGCTTCCGGTGCTTTTTCGGTGAAAGAAGGAAACAAATGCTACTCAAATTTGGCGTCGAAAAAAGCGGGAAAAACCTTCCTGTTTTCCTTTTGTCTGTCTGGCTACGCAATTGCTCTTTTCATTATATTTCGTTTCCATCTCTGTTTTTAAATTAAATGCAACCAGTGTGAATAGTATCTTAGGATTTAAGATGTAAGCTTTAAATTAGGCTATGCTTTTTTTAGGTTAGAACTTTTGTTTTTCAATATATTTACATATCTTCTTCGAGATATGGCCATTTCTAATGAAATGCTTGAAATACTTAAAATTCCAGTTATTCCCATGGCAGCTCCTTTCTGTCGCCTTTCTGGCATTAAAAAAAAAAGACTATTTGGAGAGTTTAGGGCAAGCAAGGCTGTAGGCAGCCCTGCTGCGCATGAGCTATGGATACGATTAAAGGTAGCTAATGATATTCGAGAGATATTCCAGAGTATTGTCCTTTTTGCTGTTCAATTAATCAATTCTTGGTGAATTTGTAAATGCTCGATTCTAAGTTATTGCATAAATAACAATGCGACAACCAGCAACATAAGCAAAATAATATTACGCATACGTTGTGTCAGATTCCTTGATTGTACAACTCTGGAGTAGGGTTCCCTCAATGTGGTCCAATTATAATCAGAAGAGTAAGGTTTGACAGAAGAGTACGATTTTCTGACAGCCATGAACTGCATTGCTTTTCGTTTGTAAACAATTGGTGGAATTCACTTTCTTAGTGTCTAAACTATGTCCAGAACTCGCCCAAGACCAGGGCAAGTTGCCAAACGCTGCCAAAACTAACCCTGGTAACACACTTATTCTCTGTTCCTTGCAGATCTGAGCCACTCTCGGAGGGCGAATTTAATCCGGACGACATCCAGCTGATGCCAACGAATTACAATGGGTGAGTCTAAAGAAAGGATGTGTGTGTGCCCCGTGGAAATGACCTTCTGACCATCCCCTTTTTCAACTGGCAGAGCCCAGAACTTCTACTCGACGGGCCTGGATACCAACATCCTCCATCCGGACGTGATTGTTGACACCGATCACATGTCCGACTGCACTTCGTCAACATTGCTCAAAAAGAAGCGCAAGCTGTCAACCTCGACCGGGGGCGACAGCACCAACTACGAGCTAATCGAGTATCTCAAGCGGCGTGAGAAGCGCGACGAGGAGCTGCTCAAGCGGTTGGATGCGCGCGAAGAGCGTCTGATGGGCCTGCTGGAGCGTACTGTGGTGGCCATTGAAGCGCTGGCCGTGAAACGACTCCTGCCACCACCGCCGCCGCCTCCGCCGCCACCACCGCCACCGCCGGCATTGCAGCCACCGCAGCTGAATTCGATGACAGTACCGCTGACATTACCTTGTAAGGTGGCAGCAAGGAAGACCACCACCATGTTGCCGGTGGTAACGGTGCCGGTAATTGTCCCGCCTGCAAACCCCACAATGACGCTGAAAGAAGCGCGTTTGGCCAACCCATCACCCGCGCCAGCGAGATTCAGGCAAGAGGAGGATAGTAGCCAAGTTCGCAGCTCAACAAGCATCGCGCTGGCTGCAGAGCTGCCCGTCGACGATCCCGATCCCGACTGGCAGATTATGAGCAAGGCAGCTGCCGATGCCGCGGAAGCTGCAGAGAAGGCCTTAATCGCGTCGGCGGTACCCAAGCAGAAGCCGTAGATTACGCATTGCCAGCAACCCCGCCCCGCCGCCTATATTTATATGCCTAGACGCTCGAGACTAGACCTACTCAAACCTTCCACCTAGACTCCCCACCACCTTCGCGAATAGGAGGAGGAGGAGATGGATAAACCACAGTGCCAAAGACGAGCAACGTCTCGAATTTTAATTGAGATTGCAACGAGACGAGCCGAGCCAGCGGACGAGAGAAACTTAATATGGAATGTTGCCGGAAGCGCAATGTTTGTGCCACCAATAATTATATACTCTTTGTTTTAACTTAGCTTAAGGTTCAGTGCACGGACCGGGGAGGGAATCTCAGCCTCAGCACAGCCTCCACCTCGGCCCCGCTAATCCGAGAAACCAGTTGAAGCTGCCAGTTGGGGCTCAAATGCATTTTGTGCAGGAACAAACACAATTTCATGTCCTTTTTTTTTGTAATTTAGATAAATACAATGTACGATTTAAGAACAAGTAGTTTTATATTTTATTTTACAATCCTTATGCGCAGTGGCTATGCTTACAACTACCAAGAATCAGTGCTTTGCCCCCCGCTTGTTTCGCTTCTGCTTGATGTCCTTGCTGGGCTGGCTCTTCTTGGTCTTGGCGATTTTGTTGCTGATCAGCAGCTTGAGACGGTTTCGCACCTGGTCGTAGTCGGCCTGATCCACCTCCTTTTTGGCGGACTTGAAGAACTTGGCGGCCTCTGCAGAGATTTAACAGAAAGCAATCAATGGGGAAATCAACAAAGGAAGAAAAAGCATAGCTTACCCTTTAGCCGTGGATCGTTCTTGGGTATGAAGAAGGACTCCATTTTAATTTTGGGCTTCTTCTGCTTGGACTTTTGCTTGGCGGGTGCGTGGTTCTCGTTGTTTTCTGCTTTACTCGGCGCCTCGTTGGCCTCGCCATCTTCGCTGTCCGATGAGTCGTAGCTGAAGTTATTGAGGGCGGCCAGGCCGGGGAGTTTACTGGTCTTGTTAACGAGGATTTTCTCCTGGCCGAGCTTCTCCAGCTGATCCTGGCGCTTGGCCACCTCTTCGTCGGGTGCGCTGCCAAACATTTCCAGCAGGCTGAAGCCCTCGCCGCGCATGTTGAGCGATTGCTTTAGCGTGTCGGTAACCATGTAGAAGGCCGCCTTCGAGACAGGAGCCGCCGGGGTATCGACGGGCTTCTCGTCACCCTTGGCCCCCTTGCGCTTGGCAGGCGCCTCCTCCTGCTGCTGCTTCTGGCGCACCAACTTCTGATGGTCTTCCTTGGCCGGATCGAATCGCAACATCTTCTTGTTCTTGGCTGACTTGCCGGCGTTCTCAGTGGCGCTGGTCAGCTTGTGACCCACTACCTGCTCCAGGATGCCCATCTGCCATTGGCGTTCGCTCTCCACCGGTTCTGGCTGTTCGCCCTCATCCTCCTCCTCCTCCTCGTCGTCGTCGTCGTCGTCCACAAAGGTGGATGTTATGCGGAATCGGGGATCTAGGCTCTGCTTGCTCTGCATCTCCACCAATCGCTCGCTCTTCTTGCCCTTGTGCTGAGGAAGTATAACTGGCCCGTCCTCCCCACCTTCTTCGTTGTCATCGTCGTCGTCGTCGAAGAGATCCCTTTTGGTCTTCGTCGCGGGTGTGGGCTCCGCTTCATCGTCGCTAAACTTGATACGCTTCGCCTGGCCGCCGCCGTCAACTGATAGTGCCAGCTGGATTGCCAAATTCTTCTGCTGGTGCTCCTGCCTCATCTTGTTCAGCGACTCCTTGCGCTTCTGTTCCGCCTTGCTGATTTTGGCATCCGGCTGCTGCTTGGCCGGCTTCCGGTGCTGCTCGATGATGTGCAGCGGCTTCACGTCGTGCTCCTGCTGGATGACAATCTGTTCCGGCGTGATGTAAGGGAAAACCCGGTTAATTAGTTTAGATGTACCGCAGCAGGCGGAGGACGAACAATGCCTACCTTGCCGTTGTGCATGGAGTGGGATGCGCGCTTTTTGGTGATAAGCAGCTCCGGTGCGATCTCATCGTCGCCGATCTCCTCATCCTCGCCAAAAACCCGACGCTTGTTCTGATTGCTCTGAGACAGCAGGTGGGAGCTCTGCACCGGCTGCTCGGATGCCTCTAATTCGCCCTGCTCACGCCGCTGGTTCTCCTCGCGCTCCCGCTTCAGCCGATCCAAAAATGACTCCTTGGCCAGGGACACTCGCAGATTGGTGCCGTGTAGCTTTTGCCAGTTGAGCTCGTTGACGCCTGCAAGGTCCAATCCGAAAGAGATTGTTAGCTCCTCGAAACCAGGTTCAACTGACGATAACTTACAGTAGTCCGCGTCGTCCGTCTGGAGGGTAACAAAGGCTATCACCTTGGTGGCACCATCCTGTTCCTTCCGCTTCAGGTCCACGTGCTCCACACGGCCGTAGTCATGGAACAGACTCTTGAGGTCTGCCTCCGTGGTCCGGCTTGGCAGATCTGCCAAAAAGAACCGAGTACCGCCCATTGCTCCTGCGTTGCACTTAGCCCCGTTTACTGTTTCAAAACGTACGGCTAGCCACAGCACGTGTAGTAGCTGCTCCGGACAACAACAGTGTAAACCAGTGTTACAAAACACATTCTGGTAGAAATTAGATTTCTAGCTAGATTTGATCAACTATTAATAACAATAAATAAATGTTTTCAACAATGTGATAACAAACAAAGGCAATTGATCGAATTTATTGTCTGTCTTGCCCGTACTTTGGCTGATTTAAATACAGTCTTATCAGGTACTAATTTGATTTAGTTAATTTAACAATTGGCGAAAAGAAATGTTTTTAAACAGACAGCTTGATAAATTTACTCAATGCAATATATTCAATGTTTAGAATGCACAGAATACACAAATTGTATTTAGATTTAGAAATCAAGCAGTCTAGAAAGATAGCTAGATTATCAGCACTGTTCTGCTCCAGCGCCAGTGCTGTAAAACGAAACGCAGAAGCTAGCTAGAGTATGCAAACCTTTATCGGCAGCTGGTCACACACACAGCAGACGTCACACACTCCTATTATTTTGTTTTGTTTTCTGCGCTGTGCGAAAAGTTACCATTGCCAGAGAGTAGAGCAGAGCAGAGTAGCGTAGCGTGGAAAGATCAGATCCACGAGCGACAGCAGCATGGCGAGCGGGACAAGCAGCGGCGCGACAGCTAGCACAGCGCCACCGCCGGCAGAGAAATGGGGCTTTCCCCTGCAGGAGCTCTACCGCCTGGCGTTCGCCTTCTACAAACGTAAGTGCAGTGAACTCGGGCTTCAACGCAGCACCACGTAATCGCTTGCCCACCCATTGCCATTTTCCGTTTCCCCAAATTACGCAGAGAACTCCGGCAAGGCCATTCATCTGTCCTACGAGGACAACCTAAAGCTGATCGCGTTCAAGCAGCAGGCGGCACTCGGTGCGTTCAATACGAGCCGGGCGCCAGCGCTCGGCGTTCTTGACGTGATTGGTCGCGACCGCCAGCAGCACTGGCAGCTACTGGGCGACATAACGCGCGAGCAGGCGATGGAGGGTTTCGTCGATCTCCTGGATACCATGTGCAGCGCCTTTCGACCCTATATTGAGGCGGTGCGACAGGACCGTGACGAGACGCTGCGCAAGGATCTACGCCGCATGGAGGCGGAAAAGGAGACGCGCGAACGTCAGGAGCGCGCCCAGCAGGAGCTGCTCGAGGAGGGATACAAGGAGGAGCTGCAGCGCCGCCAACTGCAAGACGCGCTCAACAAGCAGACGTACCAGCAGTTCAAGGTACTTATGTATATTGATTTTCCCCACTCATTTGGGCTCCTGCACCTGTTGTTGGGCTCTTCAATAATATATGGCGCGGTAATTACTGTTGGCGGCAGTCCTTGCCATTGAAAGGGGGTCGCGACCTAATTCCCAAGCCTCTCCGTCTACCTGCCTGTCTATCTATGTTATGTTGCCTTCTAACCCTTCACAACTACTCCTTTAAAGCTGTATGCAGAGAAGCAGTTTCCCGGCAATCCCGAGCAGCAAGCCGTGCTTATTCACCAGCTGCAGCGTGAGCACTATCATCAGTACATGCAGCAGCTTCATCTGCAGAACCAGAATCAGCAACTACAGCACAGTCAGAGCCAGGAGGAGGACAATACTCTTGGTACAAACAACAACAACAGCAGCAGCACCACCACCATCATTCCCGATCTGTCCAACGCCATGGGCGGCCTTAAGTTAGGCGACCTGGAAACGCAGCAGCATCTGCAGCAGCAGCAGACAGAAGAGCCTGACCAAAGTCAGGAGCCGGCGCAGGAGCAGCACTGTGGTGACGAGTACGACGACTATGTAATGATACGACCGGCCAAGATCTGGACGCGTCCTGACATCGACCAGTTCAAGACTGAGGTGTCCGCCGGCGATGGCGACGGCGTCATCACCATTGGCCACGGCGACACAGTGACGGTGAGAATTCGTTCATTCTATTCCATGCAATCTCTATATCTCTTTAATATGTCGCTGAACAGGTCCGTGTGCCCACCAACATGAACGGCAAGTGCATCTTTTGGGAGTTCGCCACGGACAGCTATGACATCGGCTTCGGCATCTACTTTGAGTGGGCCAAGCCTGTGACCAATGAAGTGACCGTGCACGTTAGCGATAGCGACGAGGACGAGGACTGTGTGGACGAGGATTATCTGTCCACCACCGAGGACCTGGAGTCGGGCTCGCTGTCGCAGGAGCACGGCGAGGGCGGCATCGGTTCGTTGAGCAACCCCAGTGTCGCCCCCAAGGCCCCCATATCCATCATAGTCCCCATTTATCGTCGCGAATGCTACAACGAGGTTTATGTGGGCTCCCATTCCTATCCCGGCGAGGGCGTCTACCTGCTGAAGTTTGACAACAGCTACAGTATCTGGCGTTCCAAGACCCTGTACTACCGCGTCTACTACGAGCGCTAAGAGGCCAAAAAAAAGGAAAATGTGTATTTACTAACCACTAATCTTAGATGAATCCCATCTCCCATGTGCAAGTGCCGGGAGTTTTTGTGTTCGGTGTTGGGTGTTAAGCGTATGCGCCGATGCCTGTCCGGCAGAAATTGCAGCCAACTTGGCTACACCATCTCTTCTATTTTTCATAAAATCAACTGTTTTATTTATTATTTAGTTGTAAACAGACGAAAGACGAGTCCGAAATTAAACTTGAATTTGAATCAATAAACCAATAACAAGACACAAATGTAAGCAACGCCGGCAAGTAACTTTGGTTCTTTGGAAAAACAACTTGGACATTCCATTTCCCATACCGAGCAGGCAGTGTTTATACAACTGTTAGGATGCCAGTTGTGGCGTTGAAGCTTCTACAAAAATGTTCATAATTACTCGGCCCCCATAGTTGGAGTCGTGACGGCATTATAAATGTACAAGAAAGGAAGGTAACTTCGGGTAGTCGAAGTCTGCATACACTTAGCAATGAGAGGGTAAGATATATGCATATATGTATCTCTATTAATTTTTATTAGTTCTGGATGTAATGAATTATATGTATGTATAGTAAAAAATAGATAAAAATCATAAATACATTATTTTTAAAATAAATTGGCATTCATTGAAGTATTCTCGATCTGCGGTACTATCGTTTCGTTTGTTGTTCGTTCGTTTAGTCGGTTAGGGAATGACACAAAAAGGCAACTGAAAGTCGATTATAGGATTTTATAACAGTTTCCCAATTTTAAAATCTAGTTCTACAAATTTACCAACTGCTTAAAATATTTTAAAGTACACGCTCAGGGGACAGTAGAAGGCCGATTAGCTCTGTGCTATCGAATATTATTGTTGTAATAAATATGTTGTTGTTGTCCTTTAAAAATTGACTCTGCACCAGGCTCTCATAAGGCAGCAGAAGGTCGATCATACGTTTTTATTACAGTTTCCCTCTCACAACGCTCTCTAACAATGACGTCATTGCACAGATCAGCGACAGCGCATCGTCGCTCTTCTGTTTTCTGTTCGCCTGTTACACGAAATGGAGCAACGTACAATTTGTGCGGCGATTTTGTGGAATTGGGATGCAAAATGTTGTTGTTTCAATTATGTTGTTGAAACATTGTTGTTGTTGTTGTACGCAAGAGGCCCAATTTTCCATTTTAATGTACCAATTTATATTTTACACCAGGCGCTCAGATAGCAGCAGATGGTCGATTAGCTTTGTTTATATTTTCAGAGTCTCTCTCTCTCTCTCTCCTTGTGCGCTCTATCAATGGCGCACAAATCGGCGCATCGTTTCTCTCACACCACAAGCTCGATCAATGACGTCATCGCACAGATCACTGCCAGCGCATCGTCGGACTGCTGTTTTCTGTTCGCCTGTTACCCGAAATGGGAAACGGACAATTTGTTCGGAGTTTTCGTGTAATTGGGATGGTAAAATGTTGTCGTAATAAATGTGTTGTTGTGAAAATGTTGTTGTTGCATTTTTTATTGTATAAGATCAATTAATTTTACCGCTAGATTGCTTTTTATTTAAATTAATTTCTTAATTTACTTAACCAATACACAAACCATCCGGTGATTCCACATCTAGATGGCGCTTTATGTAAATAAATATATTATTTTACTTAGCCAATGCTCAAATCAAAATTGATTCTAACGCTAGATGGTGCTTTATTTACAATATATTTTACACGTAAGATTCATGTATTCATGTTATTTGTACCGCATTTTACAAAACTAATTATATTTCGTTGATTGACGTTCAATAAATTTAGGTTATACTAACAAAAAGTCGGGCCCTGGACTAAATATATCGAAAGTGCAGTTTGTATGGAACAAATGCTTCGTATAGGCAACGACCTAATATGTTTTACATTTCCATTAATAATCGAACCGTTGGGTGTCTGTCAGCTGTTTGCACATTTTTCAAAAAATTCGATAATTTAACAACACTGATCCGCCATCATTATGCATGCAGCTCTTAGGACCGGAATTGGACTGGAAAAGGGGTTGGGTGTTTCGATCCTGGCCACCGCAGGACGCCGCCTTAGCTATGTACTGGGCATCGAGACTTCTTGCGACGACACCGGCCTAGCCATCGTGGACACCGGCGGCCGCGTCCATGCCAATGTGCTAGAGTCCCAGCAGGAGTTTCACACCCGGTGAGTCTCATAGCTCGTTTTATATGTGTGTATATTCTATGAGTAGAGCAGGATTCCATATTTCGTTGCAGCTATGGCGGCATCATTCCTCCCCGGGCGCAGGACCTGCACCGAGCCCGAATTGAAGCCGCTTACGAGAAGTGCTTGGCGGAGGCGCAACTGCAGCCGGAACAACTGACGGCCATAGCGGTCACCACACGTCCCGGACTGCCGCTAAGCTTGCTGGTTGGCTTGCGCTTCGCCCGCCATTTGGCTCGTCGCCTACAGAAGCCCCTGTTGCCCGTCCATCACATGGAGGCGCACGCCTTGCAGGCGCGCATGGAGCAGCCGGATACTATTGGCTTTCCCTTCCTCTGTCTGTTGGTGAGCGGCGGACACTGCCAGCTGGCATTGGTACGTGGCCCCGGTCGCCTGTCGTTGCTCGGCCAAACGCTGGACGATGCACCCGGCGAGGCCTTCGACAAGATCGCCCGCCGTCTGCGGCTACACGTGCTGCCGCAATACAGGCTGTGGAACGGCGGACGTGCCATCGAGCATGCCGCCCGCCTGGCCAGTCAGCCGCTGGCCTACGAATTCCCGCTGCCGCTGGCCCAGCAGCGCAACTGTCACTTCAGCTTTGCTGGCATCAAGAACAACTCCTTTCGCGCCATCCGGACACGCGAGCGGACGGAACGAACGCCGCCGGATGGTGTGATAAGCAATTACGGCGACTTCTGTGCCGGATTGCTGCGCGCCAGCAGTCGACATCTGATGCATCGCACCCAGCGAGCGCTGGAGTATTGCCTGCTGCCCAACGTCCAGCTATTCGGCAACGCCCCGCCAACGCTTATCGTATCCGGCGGTGTGGCCAACAACGATACCATCTACGGGAATATAGCACACCTTGCAGCGCAATACAACTGTCGCACCTTCCGTCCCGCCAAGCGCTACTGCTCCGACAACGGTGTAATGATCGCCTGGCACGGTGTCGAGCAGCTCCTGCAGGACGGTGAGAGCTGCCTGCGCTTCGACTATGACCGTATCGATATCCAAGGCAGCGCCGGCTTTGCCGAGTCACTCGTGGAGGATGTGAATGCCGCCCACATTAAGTGCAAGTGGGTACAGCCGCTGGACTGAGGAACGCTTCAACGTGGTTCCTGGCATGTCGGCGTCCTTATCTCGCCCTGCTCCATGCCTTCGTGTGGTTTTATATTAGATAAATAATATATTGTATCCTGTTACTGTAGTGTAGCCAACTTTTACAATAGTAAAAGGATGTGTTCAATGAAAATATAATAAATCTTTTAAGCCATATAAAGTCATATAAAGTATGGGTTGGTTTACACTATACAGGAGGTGAATCCTCGCCAGTCTTCGTCGGGCTCTGCGAGCCGCTAGCCTCCTAACCAGCACATTCGGTTGAGATGTAGCTTGCTTTGGAACACCCGTATTCGTTTCAGATTAGATCCAGGTTCCCGGTTCCGGCCTTATGTCGATGAGCACCTTATGCGCCAGAAAAGAGACCCAAAGCGAACTCAATTTCCCTCTTTGTCGAACATATTCGTTTCTGCTGGGCCCCCCAACTAAGAAAAAGACGCTATTCCTGGACATCCTCCGGCAAGTGCAATCTACAAAATATGGTTCGCGCTTCTTTTCGTTTTGGATTTCGTTTTTATTATAAGATATTATCTGAAATCAATAATGTTAAATCACTAAGGTCTAGAAAAAAAATGTAAAAATTGATAATGTATACATATAAAAATATTAAAAAATGCATTAGTTCGTATTTTCATTTTTTGTTTTTTCTTCTATGCTTCTTTTTGTTTGTTGTTGTTTGCTGAACTATTTGTTTATATACTTTATGGATTATACAATATTTGCATATATATATATACAT